>CM053026.1:709023448-709138495 GCA_028564925.1 Lithobates sylvaticus | reverse complement strand
AGAGAGACTTATCCAGGCATCTACTGGTTGCTAAGTCTGTGAGAGAGGCTTATCCAGACATACTACTGGCTGCTAGGTCTGTGTGAGAGACCTACCCAGGTATTCAAGATCTGCTAGAAGAAAATCTGTTTTGTCCTTTGTGTCAAGGAGTCTGTAAGTGATCTGCTAAAAAGGGTATCTGAAACCTCCCCTCAACCTCAACCTCTTTCCTACAACCTTTCTCAAGTTCTAATTAAAGCATTGAAAAGTATCTAAAGTGACTGGCGCCTATATTCTGTTCACACTTCCCATTATAGCCATGGACTGAGCCCGGGGGTGAATGTAACCCCGCTCCCTGTATCTGGAGGTACCTTTCTGCTCCCAGTATACCCAGGGGTGGCGCTACATTTGCAAATAAGTAATTTTTCACCTTTATTGATATGCGCTGATGAGGCTGCCCTGATGGGCACTGATAGGCGGCACTGTTGAGGAGGCACTGATAGGCACTGAAGAGGAGGTACTGATGAGGCTGCACTGATGGGAGGCCCTGATGGGCACAGATAGGCGGCATGATGGGCACTGGTAGGTGGCACTAATAGGCGGCACTGATGGGCACTGATAAGCGGCATGATGGGCACTGATAGGCGGCACTAATAGGCGGCACTGATGAGGAGGCATTGATAGACAGCACTGATAGACAGCATTGATGGTCACTGATTGGCACCACTGATGGGCACTGATGGACAGCACTAATAGAGGCTGCACTGACAATCAGGACACTGATAATCAGTGTAGATGTCCCCTTTCACACTTGCCGGTTAATGGCTTGCCTCTCCTCGCGCTGTGACAGCGTATGAGGAATGGAATGCCAATAACCGGCAAATGTGTTTACATTGTGATCAGTTGTGATTGGACACAGCTGATCACGTGGTAAAGGGCTGATGTGATTGACCAATTACTCGGATCTACAATCAGATGTGTCCAAAGATCATAAAGTGTGTCGGATGCGCGCCACAGCGGGTGTGCGCAGGGGGTGAAGTTCTGGGAGGATGTCAATAGTGCGGTCGGCAATTGGTTGAAGTTGAACTTGGGAGGCCTCCTTGCAGGGTGGTCCGCGGTGAGGGGAGAAGCTACGGAGTTCCCTTCTTATTGATAGAAGCAGACCTATTATATTTGGAGTCAACTTTAGTCAGATGTGTACAGTACTATATGTATAGCTTATACAATCATCTTTCTGATTTTGTTTTATTTTGCACTCCGTCTTCTGTGGATATAATATCTCTGTGAAAATGTTTAGGTGTAACATGTCATTACCTTTCAATAAATATTCCTTCTGTTAAAAAAGAAAAAGTTGAGCTTGGGGATAGTAAAAGACAATAGTAGCCTTGCAGTCCCCCCTCCCCCCCTCCACACACAGCAACGGTTAAAGCAGTTGTAAACCTTTGAAATAAAAAATAACAAAGTATATCAATATATACGCCAATAAATACGGTATTCATCTACCCCTAGACAAAACAAGCATTTAACCCTAGCAGTGAGAGGAACGCTAGAACTATAATTATTTTTCTATGGCTTTAATGCTTTTAAATAAAAAAGATATCTAGACAACGTTAGAGGAAGGACTTAGACAGAAATTAATGAATGCTGATTCTCTGCATGTAGTATAATAAATACCGGTACATCCTGTTTGGTAATTTACATCAGAAAAAAATGAATGGCAGTACAATACAACCTCTTACTTACATTTTCAGAAGACCATTAAATGTAATATATATTGCGGGAAGCATAAATTGATGGAAATGGGAAACACATTCCATTTTGAATATTTCACTGTATTATTAATAATGCGTAATACCAGGAAATAAGAAACACCTTTTAGGGCAATTATGTATACACAGAAATCTGCCTTTATATTATGTATTAAAGTGATTGTAAAGCTTTGTCTTTTTTTGTTTTTTAATAATAACAAACATGTCATACTTAACTGCTTTATGTAATGGTTTTACACAGAGCAGCCCGGATCCTCCTCCTCTGGGATGAGTATTTAGGGGGGTTACGGGGTGTTTACCTTAATGCAGAGAATTAATTAACCACTTGTATTCCTGAAGATTTACCCCCTTCATGACCAGGCCATTTTTTGCAATGCGGCACTGCGTTACTTTAACTCTCAATTGCGTGTTTGTGCGAAGCTGTACACAGTTTATGTCCTTTGTTTCCCCACAAATAGAGCTTTCTTTTGGTGGCATTTGCTTACCTCTGTGGTTTTTATTTTTTGCGCTATAAATAAAAAAGGCCGCAAATTCATTTTTTTTGTTTTTTTTTAACCTACTGCTATAAAACATATCAAATAAAAAAATTTTAAAAAATCCAATTTCTTCATCATTTTTTGCCAATATGTATTCTGCTACATATATTTGGTAAAAAAATCCCAATAAGCGTATATTGATTGGTTTGCGCAAATGTTAGAAAAAGGCAAAAAATACCGCGCTTAAAAAGTAAAAAATAAAAAATAAAATGAAAATGAAATAATCCCTATCAGCAGCAGCTCTAAAATTGTGAGATATACACAAAACAGAATATAGTAACGGAAAAAAGCTGCGCTAAATTATATATACGTGATATTATAAATAACCCCTATTCCACATGTATAAATATGAAAACATACAAAATATAAATAAAATTATTTTAAAGTCCAAATAAAATAGGAAGTGAATGGAAATTATGAATACACAAAACACCACTAACGCGTGATCCACCACCACATAGATGTTGCGCTTACCAGAGGGGAAGCTTAGTTAAGCCTGTATGATAGATACCTATCCAGGTATCACACCAGCAACGGCACCTCTGCGGAACACCTTGGTATAGCCTGAGTAGCAAGAAACCTTCCAGGTATCAGATCAGCAGCGTCACCTCTCCTTAACCAAGCATCAGTGGTAAACGAGGGACAACAGCAGCCACACGGAACACACCTCAGTCATAGGTTCATAAAGATGAAAGAGAGGCTAGCCATAGTGTGAATCCGTAGGATAACATTTAATGAATAATAAAATTGCACTGACATGTGTTCAATAAAAGCAAGCATCTGTAAAAAAAAAAAATTCCGGCCGGCTAGCATACACCCGTTCACAAACAGGCCACGATGACGTCAGAGCGTCAACCTCCCTAAGCACGTTTCATCTATAGCTGACGTCGTCTGGGGAAATGTTATAGTGTCTACAAACTATGGGATATTTCTATTTATTTATTTTTTTTTTTTTTTATTTTGTACTAATTATGGTGGCGTTCAGCGACTTTGATATTGCGGCGGACAAATCGTACACTAACTGACACCTTTGACACTTTTTGGGGACCAGTGACACTAATATAGATCAGTGCTAAAAATATGCACCGTCACTGTACTAATGACAGTGGCAAGAAAGGGGTTAACAAAGGGTTAACTGTGTGGCTAGCTGGTGTTTCCTTACTGCGGAGGAGGTGCTTTTACTAAGGGAAGGCATAGATCCATGCCCCTGCTTTGCAGAGACACAGGGTCCCTGCCTTCTGTACTGACAAAATGGTGATCTGCCTTGTTTACATAAGCAGACCACCATTCTCCCTCTGTTCTAAAGGGTCAGTGGGTGCTGGTGGACATCAAGTCTATGGTACCCGCCGATCAGCTGCTGCTGTGTATGATCACAGCAGGAGCGGGCCTTCGGTGGCTGCCTGCCACATTACCGCTGTATATCTAAGTTTTACAGTCGGTAAGTGGTTGAGGTAAAAGAAAAAACTTTTACATTTACAACCAATCTCATTTTTTATTCTTCATATATTATTCTAGAAAATGTGTTACTGTTCATATTATGTCCAGCTGGGTTTTTTTGGATTCACAGCACACCTATATGCATTAGTGCCCATTCAAGCTATATATTAACTGTATGCATATCATTTTTGTTGGTTAAGTGCACCTTGATGGGTGGGTAGACATAGTGTAAGATGGTTGTGGAGCAAGGCAGAGGCAGAGAGGGAACTGATCATAGATGATAAGGGAAGAAACAGCAATCAGAAGTTAGACTTGGGGGGAATAAAGGAGGCAGGATGGCAGCAGATCAAGGCAGAAAGTAGAGGAGCGAGAGGACCGAACAGTGACGATAAAGTATTTGGAGAAGTAGAGAAGGCAGCAAAGGAGCGTATCAGGAAGGAAAAGGAGAGATGACGGAGCATGAACTGATCAGGTATCAGGCAGAGTGAAAGATGGCAGATATAAGATCTTCATGGCCAAGGGGAAGAGAAAAGAGACATACTGTAAGCTGATCATGGACAAGGGGAAGCGAAAGAGTAGAAACACTTTGTAAATTATCATGGACTGGGGAATGAGAAAGGAGGCAATGGGATCTGATGTGAGTAGGCTATGTAGGATCTGATTATGATAATTGAGAGAATAGATGTAGTGGGTCTGAGAATGGCTGGGGGCAGGGAGGACCATACTTGTGGACTGGGGTGGCGGAGAGGTACAGCCAAAGCTGGTTGTAGACACCAGAGACTAGACGTGCAATTTGTTTCAGCCTAAATGTAAATTTGGATGAGGTTATTCGGAGATTCGGATACATGAAATAGCAATGAATTTTGTTGAAGCTTGCCCGATCCCTGATGTCACAAGGGGGTGGGGTCACCTGCTGACATCATTGGCTAACTCCACCCCTTAGCTATTTAGCAAATGTCAGACGGAGGAGCAGGCAGTCGGAGGAGAGCCTTCGACTAGGCCAGAGGTTTTTTTTTTCCGTTCTTCAAGTCAGGCGGTGCGGCAGGCAGCGTGATTGACGATGGATCTACACCAGGGGACATTGTTTTTTATTTTATTCTTTTTTAATAAAGGAAATGTCAAAAACTTGTGTGGTGTGTTTATTCACCTTTTAAATTTTTTTGGTGAATGGGTAGTTATACTATAACCCATACTCATTTATGTGGGGGGGGGGGGGGGGTGGGATCTGGGGGCCCTTGTTAAAGGGGGCTTCCAGATTCCAATAAGCCCCCTGCCTGCAGACCCCCACAACCCTGGTTGTGGGGAAAAGGCCCTTGGCTTTGGGGCAGGGGGACAGAGTGCCCCAAAGCACCCCCTCATGTTGAGGGCATGCGGCCTGGTATGGTTCAAGAGGGGGGGCTCTCACTTGTCCCCTCCCTTTCCTGACTTGCCGGGGCTGAATGCTTGGATAAGGGTCTGGTATGGAAATTCTGATCGTGTGTACACAATTCCGACGCACAAAATTCCGCGCATGCTCAGAATCAAGCAGAAGAGCCGCACTAGCTATTGAACTTAGTTTTTCTCGGCTCGTCGTACGTGTTGTACGTCACCACGCTCTTGACGTTCAGAATTTCCGAAAACATTTATGTGAATGTGTGTATGAAAGACAAGTTTGAGCAGGAATTTCCGATCGTGTGTACAGGGCATTACAGATTCCTTCCATAAGAAATGAAACAAGGACAAAACCATCAATACAAGCATAAACAGAGCCTTGAAAACCTGAAGAGAAAATCTCCTCCCATACAAAGAGAAAAAGTCAAATAACCATGAACCTCTAGTAACCACATACATTCCAGCACTAGAAGGGAGAAGAAAGATAATCACAGATTTGCAACCCATCATAACAGAGAATGAAACACTGAAATAAATATTCCAACAATCCCCAATGCTGGCTTTCAGACAAGGACACAACCTCAGGCATGAACTAATCAGCAGAAAACTTGTTTTTGATTATGAAGTCTCAAATAAAGGAGCCAAGCCTTGCAACAAAAAGAAATGCTATAAACTGTGCAGCCAAATCAATCCATTAACTAGCTGAGATCCGCGCTATAGCCAAATGACGGCTACAGCGCGGATCTGTTATGCCGGGAGCACGTCATATGACGTCCTCCCCTTCTATGCACTCCAGGGAGCGCGCGCGCGCGCTCTCGCCGTGTCACTGGGCACCCGATGCGCGTGCCCAGCGGCCGCGATGTCCGCTGGGCACCCGCGATTGCCCGGTAACACAGCGGGACCGTGGATCTGTGTGTGTAAACACACAGATCAACAGTCCTGTCAGAGGAGAGGAGCCGATGGTGTGTTCTCTGTACAGAGACACACTGATCGGTCTCCTCCCCTTGTGAGTCCCCTCCCCTCACAGTAAGAAACACTAACAGGGAACATAATTAACCCCTCCCCGCCCCCTAGTGGTTAACCCCTTCACTGCCAGTGTCATTTATACAGCAATCAATGCATTTAAATAGCATTGATTGCTGTATAAATGACAATGGTGCCAAAAATGTGTCAAAAATGTCCGATGTGTCCGCCATAATGTCGCAGTCACAATAAAAATCGCTGATCGCCGCCATTACTAGTAAAAAAAAAAAATATTAATAAAAATGCTATAAAACTATCCCCTATTTTGTAAATGCTATAACTTTTGCACAAACTAATCAATAATCGCTAATTGCGATTTTTTTTTTTTTACCAAAATATATGTAGAAGAATACGTTTCGGCCTAAACTGAGGAAAAAAAAGTTTTTTTATATATTTTTTGGGGATATTTATTATAGCAAAAAGTAAAAAATATTGTTTTTTTTTTAAATTTGTCGCTCTTCTTTTGTTTATTGCGCAAAAAATAAAAAACGCAGAGGTGATCAAATACCACCAAAAGAAAGCTCTATTTGTGGGGAAAAAATTATAACAATTTCATTTGGGTACAGTGTCGTATGACCGCGCAATTGTCATTCCAAGTGCGTCAGCGCCAAAAGCTGAAAATTGGTCTGGTCATGAGGGGGGTTTAAGTGCAAAGTAATCAGGTGGTTAAAAAGCATCACACGCACAAAAGGGACCTTAAATATCACAGGATCATACAGCTGTACCTCCAGTAATGTTGTGTACCTTATCCAGTGCAACAAAAGATCTTACGTTGGCAAAACAGGACAGGAATTACAAACATGAATGAATTTACACAGACACACCAGGAAGATGATTTCTTCACACCTGTGGGACATCATTTTTCACAACCAGACTACACTATAGAAGACATCAATGTTTTCATTCTTAAAGAGAACTTCAAAACTACTCAGGAAAGGAAACCTATACATTAGTCATGAAACACGTGTACTATATAGCTGTGTTTCTCAACCTTTTTCCAGTCAGGGTGCCCTTGAAATATATTTTCAGTCGCAAGGCACCCCTTTCCAAGGCATGGTTCATGTTACTGCGTGTTGCAGAACTCACACAAAATCACGCTTGTTCCTGACACACAGACAAATGCTCTGCTCTTTAGAGGTGCCATTAATTCTTAATGATACCCCACACATTGGCAAACGCAGGTTTTTTTGGTTCGGCACAATTTAAAAAAAGGGTGTGCATTGCACGTAGTTGCAGCGTGGTGATGCTGCATTTAGGGGGTTAAAACAGATGGTGAGGAGGCAAGATATTGCTTCTTTATTGCCTGTCAAATGCCTGTGAAAAGTGAGCTGAGTATTAATTGCTGAGTACAGGAATAGGGGGTCAGGATTAAAAGTAACATACACACACATACATTTGAAAACAGGGGTCTGGGTATCATATCATCAAAAACTCATAATAAAAACCCTGTTTGGGCTCAACCAACTCCAATGACAAGGGGATAAGAAAAGAGGAAAGGAAATACACAGCCCACTGTGCAAGTACAAAAAGTAAAAATTATATCAAAAACACATAAATGGAATAGCCAATGATAAAAACTGAATCATTCACAACGTCTCAATGATACTGTGATAAAAATTCAATGTCCACCATTCTTGCCCCTATCCAGTGGCAGTATTATATATATATAGCGAGGAATGTGAAAGTACATTATCTACAATCCTTAGCAGCAATAATAAATTGAAACATAGAAACTGCATGCATGTGAATAGGATGTGAAGCTAGGTTCCCAACGGGAAATGGATCCTATAAAGATCAGACCTGGATCTTGGGGAAAGAGGCACGCTGGCATATTGTGGTAGGTGTTGTTAATTCCTTGATGTATCCAAAGGGGGGGGGGGGGGGGAATTGCTGAGATATGAAAGGGGAAGGGACAGCACCCTGGGTCAACAGTGGTCTAGAGGAGGTATATGGAATTTAAAGGTAGCGTCACAGTATGTATTTGGCATGAAACACCATAGATTTGAATCCAAAACAATGTCCTGTAACCTCCCTCTCACTGTTGAAAGCCATAGTTTGATATCCAGAGTATGCATGCAAGTTGACAGTCCTGGTCCATGGGAGACCATACAGGCCCGTCAAGCATGAACAAGTGTTCATATCCTCCAGTCACAGGGGCAAGGTGGACACTTGCTCATGCTTGACGGGCCTCATTGGAAATCGGCAATGGCACTGTCACTGAAGATCACCACCTTAAAAGTATCCATTTACTCTCTTTCTATTTTGGACTATATGCTTTGATCCATGTATGATCTCCCATGGACCAGGACTGTCAACTTGCATGCATACTCAGGATATCAAACTATGATTTGCAACAGTGAGAGGGAGGTTACAGGACATTGTTTTGCATTCAAATTCCCGGCGTTTCATGCCACATACATACTGTGACTGTACCTTTCAATTCCATATACCTCCTCTAGACCACTGTTGACCCAGGGTGCCGTCCCTTTCCCTTTCATATCTCAGCAATTCCCCCGTTATTGATACATCAAGGAATTAACAACACCTACCACAAGATGCCTCTTTTCCAGGATCCAGGTCTGATCTTCATAGGATCCATTTCCCGTTGGTAGCCAACCTAGCTCCACATCCTATTCACATGCATGCAATTTCTGTTTCAATTTATTATTGCTGCTCAGGATTGAAGATATTGTACTTTCACATTCCTCGCTATATATATATATATATATATATATATATATATATATATATATATATTACTTTCACTGGATAGGGGCAAGAATGGTGGACATTGAGCTTTTATCACATTATGATTGAGACGTTGTGAATGATTCAGTTTTTATCATTGGTTATTCCATTTATGTGTTTTTGATATAATAAAATTCGACTTTTTGTACTTGCACAGTGGGCTGTGTATTTCCTTTGCTCTTTTCCTTATCCCCTTTATGTTATTGGAGTTGGCTGAGCCCAAACAGGGTTTTTATTATGAGATTTTGACACACACACACATACAAATACATATATAGAGCCCTATTAAAATTTGCAGCACGGTACCTTTCTTCACCCAGCAGGTTACTGTACTGTAGGGGGAGGCAGAAAGCATAGCACACACTTCCCCTCCCTTTGCTTTCACTTTGCTGAGTGTATTCAACAGTCTAACAAGCTCCCTTACTGCTGTACAGTTCGGCTGGGGATCAGGAGCTCGGTCTTCTCTGACAGCTTTTCCCTACCAGGATGCCATGACACCCCTGAGGACCTCTGGTGGCACCCCAGGGTACTGTGGAACCCTGGTTGAGAAAGGCTGCTATATAGGGGTGGGGTGGTGGCGGGGGGAGGCTCAAACTGCGAACAATATCTGTAAGTGCTAATCAATGAACAGCCATGTTGCTTTGCTGAAAACCTAATTAAAATACACACACGCTATGGTAAATGGACATACAATGAAGTGGCGCGAGATACCTGAAGCAGAGAGGCTCCCTCCCCAAGGTTACAAAAACCACGCCTTTCTAGTACGAAGTTCCACCCATTTAATAATGGCAATTTGAGCACCTCAATTGCTGTATTAGTGGGTAGGGCATAACTTTGTGTAAAGTAATTTGACAGTTAAAATATTCAGACTTTTGAACTTTTGTTCTGGTTATGTATAATTTACAGGAAGTTCCATGGGCACATAATCAAGGGATAGTATTAACATAGCATAACAAGCTGTAAAATACTTAAACTGTTTTCTGTTATGTATTTGAGACACATATGATATACATAAAACATTTAATATTGCTCTAATATTTATGTTACTCCATAAGATGCTCCTTTAGGGGAGAAAGCGTCTTTGATTATGGAGATCCAAGAATTTTTGATGTCACGTTTTCATTACTTCCAAGCACATCATGGATTTGATTTCCTTAGCTAGGCTTCAAAGAAGTCATAGAGAGAGCTCTTTGCTGCAGTCAATGTGGCATGCTTTGGCCATGCCTGAACTGCTGAGAAATGATTAGCAGTCCCATTTCCTCTAGTTCACACTAAATATGCTTATTGTGGTTCATACTATCTGTTAATGGTTCAGCATGGCAGTGATAGCTTTAGTGCCAGAAGCGAGGTAGCAACCACTCATTGCACATTCCTTAGTCAAGAAGTCTACAGTGTTTTGTAATGTTTTTACATTTTGAGTCCCCTGTATATGTGCATTAGAGGAAAACAAAAGGTTTTTATTGCTGTAGCAGTTATTCAGATTCCAATTCCCTATTATGAAGTGTTGTGAGATATGTTAACGGGACCCCAAATGTAGCACTACCCCGGTAGGGGTTGCAAATGACAGGGTTCCCCACTGCTGCACAGCCAGGCACACAACAACTTCAGCTTGCATCCAAAAACATTGACCAGTTTGTTTTATGTTTTATTAGGGGGGTAATAACTTGGATGGAGATAGGAATTATGGGATGTGCAACTTGACAAAACAAGGGACAACTTACTCCCTATTTACAGCTCTGACTGATTATTCTCCTTTATCCTGTACAACTCCAATTGATTCCTCCTCCTTGGTCTGTACAGCTCTGATTGATCCATCTTTAGTGGCTAGCAGTCTCTGTTAGATCAGCAACAGCTCCTTTCAGGCTAGGAACTCTAAGTCCCTTGGGAAGTAGCACAATGTGTTGTGAACTGCATCCTGGAGTAACTTCCACTACCTTGTAGACACTGGTCTCAGTTCTACCACTGCAGGAAATGCTAGCCCAACTGGCTGCTTCTTCACCAGTCTACGCGACTGACTCTCTTCCCCAGTCTACCCGACTGACTCTCTGGAGATCTCCCAGGGCAAGGTAGGGAAGATTTAAGCACATCGCTATCTTCCAGAGAGACCTGCTACATGTGGCAGTCTCTCCCCTTGTCAGTCCGTGCACTGTTCCGTAGTACTTACACTGTCCTTTCCTTGCTCCCTCTCAGAAAAGCCTCCTTCCAGCCTCTTATGTGGTAGGATCCTTCCAGGTCAGCCACTTGAGCCCTGGCCCGAGGTAAAACCCCTCCCCGGCAGGTGTTCCTCGAGAGCCACCAACAGTCTCCCTCAGCACTGTATCTCCATCTTCCACCTGACTACCCTCCCAGCATGACTAATTCCTATTTAAGGGCTCACTTAGTCCCCTGCCAGGCCCACCACCTGGGGATTGGCTAAGCCCTGCTAAATATGCAGAACAATCCTCCTGGCATACACCCTCTAGCCTTACCAGACTTGTCTGTATGAGTCACCCGGCCCTGAACTTTAATAACCTTGACCCAGATTAAGACTTACAGGGTTTAAACATGAGTCAGAATATGGTTTACCTACTCTTACACTAGTAGCACACTAGAGGGTGCTACACTAATAAAAGGATGGCACTGAGGCCCTATGTCTGCTTTCTACTAAGGATATCATATAAACATACCTCCCAACCATCACGGATTCCGCGGGAACATCCCGCGACTTCAAGTAAGTCCCTGGTTCCCGCAGATCGGGGCTGAAGTCCTGGAGCGGTAGTGGACTCCACTCAGTGGGAATATGCTCAGTGAATGCAAAGTCTTCTCTCACACGGACTGTGCCCACTGAGGATTCCGGGCATGCCTGCGCTGTCTGCTTCTCTCCCCAACTCCCCGCCCACTTTACTCTTCCTTAGTCATTAGTTGCTAGAGCCTAATGACGTGCTGTTCAGGCACCCACTTTACAGACAAACTATCAATGTGCAAGCCGCTTCAGGATCAGCTCCGCCCCTGAACTCCGTCACCGGCTCCCACTTCCTGCTGCACAGCATCTCCCAATGTGCACAGCCGCTCTCAGTGATCAGCTTTCCCCGCCCCTGAACTCCGTCACCGGCTCCCACTTCCTGCTGCACAGCATCTCCCATCATTTGGTTTTAAAAAAATGGGGATCACTGACGACTTGTACTGTCCCACTAAGTTATCTTCCAAGCTTTCCCATACATATACTGACAATGATTATCACAATGAAATAATAATAACAATAATAATAATAACAATGATAAGAAAAAATGGACCTGTGTTGACTCAGCTATGATAATCACTGTACAATATTCTTGATCTCTAGTAGCCAACTTTTGAGGATGTTTTATATGTGCCTAGAATGTATTGTGCCAGATTATAGTAGCGGAGTCTGGCCACAGACACAGTAAAGCAAAAAAGGTTCAGACAGTTGGTTAGTGAGATAAAGGCCACTGTGCTGCCATTCCTGATCAAGCTCTGCACTGGTGGTGCCCCGATCCCACAGCTGAATCAACGATAGGAGACGGCCCTGGCGCTTGCTGGACTTTCTTGGGTGCCCTAAAACTTTCTTCACAAATGTAGTGATTAAGTTCATTTTCATGGCAAAGAGGGGCTTTGCCATTCATTGCAATTCAACTGATCACTCTTCATAACATTCAGGAGTATATGCAAATTGCCATCATAGAAACTGAAGCAGCAGACTTTGTGAAAATCAATATTTGTGTCATTCTCAAAACTTTTGGCCACGTCTGTACACAATGCATGATATTGTGTATTATTATTACTCCACATTTTTGCATTGTACTTTCATTTACTCAAGGATACAAAAGGAAAACCTAAACGAATATACATTTTGAGGACAATGTTCAAATAAAAAAACGTACAAATGTGAAAAAAGTTTAAAAAATTCATTGACATTCTCGAAAGGGTTAAGCATTTGAATTTAATAAAAATTTCCGCTACATGCAATGTAGCCTAGAGTGAGATATGTTTTCATTACGTTTGCAAATCCCCAGCTAGTTTGCTAGCTAATTAGCCCTCATTATAATTTTTGCTTATTCGATACAAAATATCCTGCAGGTAAATATTTAATACTGTTGCTGAAATAAAAACAGTAAAGTAAATACCTATAATACAGGAATTAAGGACTTCTATATGGCGGAGCCCATTAACAGCATGCAATATGGAAATTAAAGTGTAATGAATGATAATGAGAAATCCATTATTTAAAAATCTTTTTATGTAAACCTGTAATGTGGGCAGACAAAACAAAGCAAAACTGACACTATATAGCAGGAACCCTAGGGTGCCAGATTTGTTGCTGGTATAATGTGTACACCTACACTATGAAAGGGTGACACATCACTTTCTGTCCTTACAAGCACTCTAAAGTTATACAGCAGTAGGCAATGCATAGCTTTGGCACTGCTTCTTTGCAAATTTGGCACAGTAAAGGCATATTTAGTATTTAGTTAATTGCTTAGAGTTTAGGCTAAAATAGACCCTGTTATAGGATTATATAGGTGGATCTTCCATATTTCTGCACTGTGTGTAAACTCAGATTTCACCTAAGGGGTTACTGCTTGAGAAAAGCAATTATGCATTCTACTGTATTAGACATATTACAAGTCTATTGGTTATGGGCAAAATATCTGTGAAATGAAATACATTGTTTGGCCATAGATTTGTAGGTCTTTTGCCCTTCTAACACCAACAGCCCATACTCTAAATCAGCCCTTGAAGAAAAAGTTAAAAAAAAAAAAAACAACAGACAAGGAATATTACTAACCTTTTAAAAAAATGATGGCTCTTAGAATCAATCACATAGATTATGTCAGATTCCTTTCCCCCCACTGCATGCCGTGTCTCCAATTACAGGCCCAACATAGCCATTGTGTCCTGTAGTGATGACGAACTGTATATCTACACTGTAGTGACCCCTATAATCAGAATAAATGGCCATTACGCAATAAAATGCTTATATATCTTTATGACTTTCCCAGATATGCTCAAAAACACCTTAGAATATTATTAAAACACAAAGTAGAGGTAGAGGGGAAGTGTGAAAAGAGGATTCAATCAGAGGATATGTGCAACACACTTCCGGCAAAGGATTTGGGGTTCGACAAGAAAAATTTCCTCATATTTAGTTGAGAATTGGAACCGAATCCAAGGGAATCTTATTTTTTAAAAATACTCATCTTGCTGTCTAATGCCGCGTACACACGATCGGAGTTCTCGTCGGAAAAAACTCTGACGGTTTTTCCGACGGAATTCCGACAGAATTCCGACGGAATTCCGCTCAAGCTGTGTTGCCTACACACGATCACACCAAATTCCGATGGTCAATAACACAGCGGCATAAAACACGTTCCACAGCACTATAAAAGGAAAGTTTAATGCTTCCGAGCATGCGTCTAATTGTTTCCGAGCATGCGTCGGAATTTTGCGTGTCGGAATTGCATACACACGATCGGAAAATCCGATAGAAAGGTCAATTCAAAGTCCGTCGGAATTTCCGACAGAAAAAGACCGTTGGGCATACACACGGTCGGAAAATCCGATGAAAAGCTCCCATCGGAAATTCCGACCGTGTGTACGCCGCATTAGTGACAGGTTGAGGTCTTCCATGATCATGACATCGGTTACCACAATAATCCATTATGCCACCTTTGCAGGGGATGTATCTTTCCATGTACACCAATTCTTGCGGCATTTAAGAGGTGAATTACCAGGGAACGTTTATAATATTTCTTTGAGGTAGAATTGAGATGTAGAAGGCAAGCAGTAGGACTATCAACCAAAGCCAGGCTGAAGACTCAAATGTATTTCCTGAAATTACACTTTAAAGTTATAAACTGAGAGTATCAATATAGTTCAAGAATATCTTAAATTTTTTTTTTTTTTTATATTATTCAGCTGCATTCAATAAAAAGAAAAAACTTTTTTTACTCACCATTTCAGGTCTGTTGCTAGTGGGTCCCTCGTAATCTGCCTCTTCATCTCCAAGGCGCCTGACGTCATTTCCCAGCGCTCACTAGTGCTCCTGGGAGATGTCTGTCATCATTTTCCAGGAGTCACTGGGCAGCGCTGAGGGCTTTGTTGCCATCACAACGGGGGCGGGCACTTCCGACGCCGCCGCCCATTGTGATGGCAACATCAGAAATGCACGGCGCTGCGCCGTACATACGGCGCATGCGCGAGAACGGACGATGCATGCTGGTTGCTCAGCTGCACCAGAGCCCAGAAGATAGTGCTTGTGGGCTTCACATGCCAACAAGCACTATGGAAACTGCCTGGAAAGAGTAATATAAGATATATTCAATCAAGGGCTGATTCAGCACAGAAACGTGAGTGCTATAAAATAATAAGCATTTCAAACAAAAGATATTCCTGCTAAAAAAATATATTTTTAACAGTGGCAACTCCACTTTAAGTTTAGAAGTCTTTCAATATGACCCAGTCAAAACTACAGAGCGTAAAAATCCTAAATCTTGATTTTGTGAATCCTATAGCCATTTTGAACTATGTTATAACAGCATCTCCAGTGCTTAATGACCATATATTCTGAGTTTTGCCATTTCCAATATCTAATTATCTGGTCTCTATTGTTTCGCAGAAATCCAAATGTCAATGCAGGCAATCGTCATTATTTCAGAAATGCCAAATGTTCATTTAGAAGTATACTGGAGCTTTACAAATGTCAGTGGCTCCGGTAGTATATAGGGTTTTTAAGATAGTCAAGGTCAAACCTTCCTCTTAAAATTTTTATTTGAAAACTTGCATTAGGTAAACACACACACACATATATATGTATTATATTGCTTCTTTATTTTAATACATTTTAGTACATGCATAAAAGGTAAAGATATTAGCAATGTACAGTAAATCTTGGCTTAGGTTGTAGTTATTAAAGTGTATTTAAAGTAGTATAATGTTGTAGCAAGGTCTCCGGCCTTGTCCAGTCTAATGAGAACTTTCCAAGCCAAAGCTAGCTGACATCCTTCAATATGTGGTGAGTTGTGAGGCATAGTGGTTGCAAAGATGGTGAAAGTCATTGGATGTAAAAGAGGTTTTATTTCTTTTGACAGTCCTTTTTATATATTTGAGGGAAAGAGGGTTAGGGCCAGGGCACCCATAGGTAGTTGTAAATTCAATTGACAGACTCTGAGACTTCAATAGGAGGACAGCCGTGCAGTGAAAGGACCCAGCAAGAAGCCACATATGCACAAGCAGGATTGCTGTCTCCTATGTTAACAGTCTTTAACAGTTCCTAACTCAAAAGTAACAGTCCTTTCAGCTTCACTACAACTGCCTCTTGTAGTTCTTCAACACAGTCCTTGACAGTCCTTTTTATATATTTGAGGGAAAGAGGGTTAGGGCCAGGGCACCCATAGGTAGTTGTAAATTCAATTGACAGACTCTGAGACTTCAATAGGAGGACAGCCGTGCAGTGAAAGGACCCAGCAAGAAGCCACATATGCACAAGCAGGATTGCTGTCTCCTATGTTAACAGTCTTTAACAGTTCCTAACTCAAAAGTAACAGTCCTTTCAGCTTCACTACAACTGCCTCTTGTAGTTCTTCAACACTGAGCTCCCGGTTTCTCGCTAGACCCACTGATTCCCTGACTCTGAATCCCTTGAGCTCTTCCAAGGTTTGCGGTAGTATCCCCTCAAGCATCACCCACGCTTCCCTGCTGTGTCCCTAGCTTGGCACTCCAGATACTTCTCAAGCTTCACCCCTGCTAACCGGCGAGGTCCCTGACTTGACTCACAAGGCTGCTCTGCAAGCGCCTCCTCCATGGTTTGGGTCCCTAACTTGATCACCACCTGAAGTTTCCTGATTCTCCACCATTCCCTTTCGGTGAGAATGTGGTTCCGGTACTTGCTTCAGTTGCTCACGGTGGTCCCTGGTAAAGGTGGTTGGTCCCTTTGTGACGACAGTTCCCCTTCTACCTTCGACCACTGTCAGGCTCTCCAGTCGACAGAACCTCAAGCCTCAATCCCAACCCTGCGCTGCTCTCTTTACCTCTGGACAGGCCCTCACACAGGCCAGCAGCCAGATGCCCCTGGGATAGGCCCAATCTCTGGCCTAGCAGCTCGGTGTGTACGTCACACGTCCACCCAGACAGCCGTCCAGGTGGCACAGAACATAGATCACCTGAGCTCACCCGAATATATAAATTCTCTCAGCAGGCCATGGGATTCAACCCCTGCCCATTGGCTGAGATAACCCATATACTCATAACCTGACCTTGGGTTGCCCTTCTCATATATAGTACCACCAAGTACCCAGCCACCTAGTGGTAGAAGAGAACAGTGCAACAAGGCCAAACTTAGGGAGAAATCAATAGAGCTCTATCAATCAACCAATATAACTTCTCTTGGCAAGTAAATTTGTGAGGAGCACCCTGACTAAACCCCAGGGTGCTACAATGTATTCAGGACATTACAGAAAAAAAATGATAGATTGTTATATAATATTACATAATATTATAAATGCAAACAGAGTTATAAAGAAGTAAAAATTTAGGAACCCTTAAAAGTTTATATTGCTGAAATACAGGGCATATGATTAACCCCTGTAGGTTCTTAGGTAAAATATCTCAAGTCTTACTCTATGGATTGTTCAAAAAAAAAAAAGAAAGTGTAAGGGAAGGGACAACTGTGTCGGTAAGAGAAACATTGCCACTGGAGTCCTCTTTCACTCCTCCATGATGACATCACGGAGCTGGTGGATGTTAGAGACCTTGCGCTCCTCCACCTTCCATTTGAGGATGCCCCACAGATGCTCAATAGTGTTTAGGTCTGGAGACATGCTTGGCCAGTCCATCATCTTTACCCTTAACTTCTTTAGCAAAGCAGTGTTCATCTTGGAGGTGTGTTTGGGTCGTTATCATGTTGGAATACTGCCCTGCGGCACAGTCTCCGAAGGGACGGGACCATGTTCTGCTTCAGTATGTCACAGTACATGTTGGCATTCATGGTTCCCTCAATGAACTATAGCTCCCCAGTGCCGGCAACACTCATGCAGCCCCAGATCATGACATTCCCACCACCATGCTTGACTGTAGACAAGACACACTTGTCTTTGTACTCCTCACCTGGTTGCCTCCACGCACTCTTGACACCATCTGAACCAAATAAGTTATCTTGGTCTCATCAGGCCACAGGACATGGTTCCAGTAATCCATGTCCTTAGTCTGCTTGTCTTCAGCAAAATCTTTGCAGGCTTTCTTGTGCATCATCTTTAAAAGAGGCTTCCTTCTGGAACAGCCATGCAGACCAATTTGATGCAGTGTGCAGCGTATGGTCTGAGCACTGACAGGCTGACCCCCCACTCCTTCAACCTTTGCAGCAATACTGGCAGCACTCATACGTCTTTTTCCCAAAGACAACCTCTGAATATGATGCTGAGCACGTGCACTCAACTTTTTTAATTGACCATGGCCAGGGCTCTTCTGAGTGGAACCTGCCCTGTTAAACCGCTGTATGGTCTTGGCCACCGTGCTTCAGCTCAGTTTCAGGGTCTTGGTAATCTTCTGATAGCCTAGGCCATCTTTATGTAGAGAAACAATTCTTTTTTTTAGATCCTCAGAGAGTTCTTCGCCATGGGGTGCCATGTTGAACTTCCAGGGACCAGTATGAGAGAGTGAGAGCGGTAACACCAAATTTAACACATCTGCTGCCCATTCACACCTGATCGCTGCCATTACCAGTAAATACAATAAAAAAAAAAAAAGTCTCGAAATCTATTCCATAGTTTGTAGACACGATAACTTTTGCGCAAACCTATCAATATACGCCTATTGTGATATTTTTTTTTACCAAAAATATGTAGAAGAATATATATATCGGCCTAAACTTATGAATACATTTGTTTTTTTATAGATTTTTTGGATATGTATTATAGCAGAAAGTAAAAAATAAATGTTTTTTTTGAAAAAAAATTGTCGGCCTTTTTTTGTTTATATTGCAAAAAATAAAAACTGCATAGGTGATCAAATACCACCAAAAGTAAGCTCTATTTGTGGAAAAAAAAGGACTTAAACTTTATTTGGGTACAGCGTCGCACGACCACGTAATTGTCAGTTAAAAAGACGTAGTGCCGTATCGCAAAAAATGGCCTGGTCATTAAAGGGGCAAATCCTTCCAGGGCTGAAGTGGTTAAAGTGCAAATTACTTTCCTAAAAGGCTTAAAAAAAGTTAAAATATTCTGTATTCTATGTTCTTTACAGATATACTGTATATACATGTGTGTGTTTCAGTTTGATTTGTTAGCTTAGAAAAAGGCATTTTTTTTCTTTTTTAAATGTTTACATTTACATTTGTTGCTGCTTTAATATTATTACATTTGTAACACTTTATAAATAATACATGTTAATTTGTTTTAAAAGCCTGTTTCATGAGACTTTTTTTAAAAACCTCATTCCTTTTTTTAAAAACCATATTATTGTATTATTTTTATATAAAAAAAACAGTTTGGAAAATAAGTTTTACCAACTTAAAAATAATTGAGTAAGTTACAAGTTCCCTGCCAGTCATATTTATACAGTAATCAATGCATTTTTATAGCACGGATCGCTGTATAAGTGTGAATGGTCCCAAAAATGGGTCAAAAGTGTCCGATATGTCCGCCACAATATCGCAGTCACAATAAAAATCGCAGATCGCCACCATTACTAGTAAAAAAAATAATAATAAAAATAATAATAAATCTATTCCCTATTTTGTAGACACTATAACTTTTGCGCAAACCAATCAATATACGCTTATTGCGTTTTTTTTTTTTACCAAAAATATGTAGAAGAATACATATCGGCCTAAACTGAGGAAAAACATTGTTTAAAAAAATATATATATATATTTTATTATAGCAAAAGGTAAAAAATATTGTGTTTTTTTTCAAACTTGTCACTCTTCTTTTGTTTATAGTGCAAAAAATAAAAACCGCAGAGCTGATCAAAAACCACCAAAAGAAAGCTCTATTTGTGGGGAAAAAATGATAACAATTTCATCTGGGTACAGTGTTGCATAACCGCACAATTGTCATTCAAAGGTGACAGAGATGTAAGCTGAAAAATCACAGGAAGGGGGTGAAAATGCACTGTATTGAGGTGGTTAAACCTATGTTCTATAAACTGTAAAAATTGAGTTGGCTTTACTTGAACCTATGGTCTATAAACTAGAACAATGTAGTTGGCTTTACTTGAACCTATGGTCTATAAACTGGAAAAGTTGGCTTTGCTTAAAACTATTGTTCCAGACAAGTTAAGGTATGTATTCCTAACTTAAAGTGGATGTAAACCCTCACATATACCCAGTGAAATGAATAGCCTCAGATGATACACCGGGATCAATCTCCCAACATAAGTTTTACATGTATATCTCCTGTTTTCAGCTTTATATACTGTTTAGAAAGTGCTCTTTGTGTTAGAATTTTCACTTCCTCATTCAGCAGTAGCAGTGTAGTGTTGGATTACACAGCTGATTGGAGGATAGGCACACGCCCCGCTCCAGATAGACAGAGACTTTCAGAACTGTCCTGTGAGTAGAACAGCTTTATGCTAATTTATTTGTAGCACCCTCCCTGACACAAATTTCAGCCTGGTTTTATCACATGTATCAGAGAAATTGTCAGACGTTATCATGCTGATAACAGAAGAACAGAGCAGGAAAAAGCCACTGGACTTAGTGCTTTGAAGAGAGATAAGTAAACACAGATACAGATATATGTGCCAAGCTCAAATTTCATGACTCGGGTTTACATCCACTTTAAAACACTATGATCTATAAATTGAAAAAAATTGAGTTAGCGTTACTTAAAACATCAAAGTTGAAAACATGAAAAGTCTAACGAGTCAGACAAAAATAAGTTTAGTTGGCAAATAGTTGCCTCAATTTTTTTGAGTAGACCCAGCACAATATTTTTTACAGTGTAGAAGACCATACAATTGCAATTTAGCCAATGGTAGAGCACATACAGTCCATATGGAATCTAGCTCATACTTAACAAAGCTCATGGTAAGCAATCCTTGGCAGTAGAAATGGCTCCATGTACACCTTTGTGGCAGATTCCAAGGCTTGATACGTTTTCATATATTACTAGGGGTATCACAAAATGTCAACAAGGAGATCTATTTACAAACGTATTCACCCAAGATTCACATGACTTTGACCCAAGATTCACACATTATTTTAATTGGATTCGACTGGAAACTTGTGTAAACCATTGAGAAAAGTTGCGTGAAGCCTTTGTGAAAATGTTTTCACCTTAAATAGGAGCTCAACTTATGTGTTTAAAATGCTCTATATAATTACAACTGTATATATTTTACAACATAACTACACACAGATCTGACATACATTAATGGAAAAAAATATCACAAGCTAATTTAATTTAATTTAATTGATTTTGTATCTTCTGGGGTGATAGATGTATCAAGCATACTCTACTAAGGTCCCTGTCTACAGTATATGGTACATTAATAGGTTCTCTTTCTCTAAAGGTGAATACTGTAAGTTATATTCCCTCTGACATACCTGAGCTCACAGAGTAAGTTTGGCTTAAACGTATTGAGTACCAGATGGGATCAGTGATATCAGCTAGGGATAGGTTCACTCAGGTTAAATTCTTTTACTGTGTCTATTTTGCCAAGTATACATGAACAAAATGAAAGTAGAAAATGCAGATCTATATCCCAAACATTTGAAAAAAGGACAAACATGGTTTTGTTATGTGATATTTTACAGGGTTTTTGCTTTAAGATTGTTACCAAATGTACACTATATTACCAAAAGTATTGGCACACCTACCTTAGACGCGCATGAACTTTAATGGCATCCCAGTCTTAATCCAAAGGGGGCGATATTGAGTTGGCCCACCCTTTGCAGCTATAACAGCTTCAACTCTTCTGGAAAGGCAGTCCACAATGTTTAGGAGTGTGTCTATGGAAATGTTTGACCATTCTTCCAGAAGCGCAATTGGGAGGTCAGGCACTGATGCTGGACGAGAAGGCCTGGCTTCACAGTCTCCGCTCTAATTCATCCCAAAGGTGTTCTGTCGGGTTGAGGTCAGGACTCTGTGCAGGCCATTCAAGTTCCTCCACCCCAAACTCGCTCATCCATGTCTTTATGGACTTTGCCTTGTGTACTGGTGCGCAGCCATGTTGGAACAGGAAGAGGCCATTCCCAAACTGTTCCCATAAAGTTGGGAGCATGAAATTGTCCAAAATGTCTTGGTGTGCTGAAGCCTTAAGAGTTCCCTTCACTGGAACTAAGTGGCCAAGCCCAACCCCTGAAAAACAACCCCACACCATAATCCCCCCTCCACCAAATGATTTAGACAGCCTTCCCAGAAGAGCTAAAGCTCTTATTGCTGCAAAGGGTGGGCCAACTCAATATTGAACCCTACTGACTAAGACTGGGATGCCATTAAAGTTCATGTGCGTGTAAAGGCAGGTGTCCCAATTCTTTTGGTAATATAGTGTATCCCAGGTGCTGAGTTCCCAGATGAGTCTAAGCCCACTGGTGCCCCTCTTGGTTAAATGTTACCATTGATGCTTTGCTTCATGGCTACAACAAGAATTAAACCCCCTGTGATGTTCAGCGAGCATGGTGGTGTGGGCTTTTAAGGGTTAAAACAGGCAGTGAGGAGATGACAAAATGCCCCTTCACTGCCTGTCAAGTACCCTTTGAAGGGCAATCCACCATGGACTGCTCTTCAGAGGACTAATGCTAGTATACACTGGAGAATCAGAGTAGGGAATAAAAGTAAGCCTGGAGAATCAGAGTGGGGAAAGAAGTAAGCCTGGAGAATCAGAGTAGGGACAGTTGAAAGCCTGGAGAATCAAAGTAGGCATAAGAGAAAGCCTGTAGAATCAGAATAGGGATAGGAGTAAGCCTGGAGAGTCATGCTAGGAGTAAGTCTGAAGAATCAGAATAAAGATAGGAGTAAGCCTGGAGAATAAGAGCAGGGATACGAGTAAGCCAGGAGAATCACAGTAGGGACAGGAGTAGTCCAGGAGAATCAGAGCAGAAATAGGAGAAAGCCTTGGGAATCAGAGTAGGGCTAGTTAAAAGCCTGCAGAATCAAAGTATGGATAGGAGAAAGCCAGGAGAATAATGCCCCATACACACGATCAGAAATTCCGTCAGAAAAAACTTTGATGGTTTTTCCGACGGAATTCCACTCAAGCTTGCCTTGCATACACACGTTCACACGAAATTTCTCGGAACTTTCAACCGCCGAGAACGCTGTGACGTACAACACTACGACGAGTCGAGAAAATTAAGTTCAATGCTTCCGAGCATGCGTCAAATTGTTTCTGAGCATGCGTTATTTTTTGCGTGTCCAAATTGCATACAGACGAACTTTTTCTGACCAAAAAATAGAGAACCTGCTCTCAATCTTTTGCTGGCTGGAATTCAGCAAAAGTCCGATAGAGCATAAACACGGTAGGAATTTCTGACCAGAAGCTCACATCTGACTTTTTCTGGCAGAATTTCTGATCGTGTGTATGGGGCATAAGAATAGGGATAGGAGTAAGCCTGGAGAATCAGAGTAGTGATAGTAGGAGAAAGTCTGAAGAATAAGAGTAGGGATAGGAGTAAGCCTGGAGAATCAGAGTAGTGATAGTAAGAGAAAGTCTGAAGAATAAGAGTAGGGATAGGAGTAAGCCTGGAGAATCGGAGTAGGGATAGGAGTAAGCCTGGAAAATCAGAGTAGTGATAGTAGGAGAAAGTCTGAAGAATAAGAGTAGGGATAGGAGTAAGCCTGGAGAATCGGAGTAGGGATAGGAGTAAGCCTGGAAAATCAGAGTAGTGATAGTAGGAGAAAGTCTGAAGAATAAGAGTAGGGATAGGAGTAAGCCTGGAGAATCGGAGTAGGGATAGGAGTAAGCCTGGAAAATCAGAGTAGTGATAATAGGAGAAAGTCTGAAGAATAAGAGTAGGGATAGGAGTAAGCCTGGAGAATCGGAGTAGGGATAGGAGTAAGCCTGGAAAATCAGAGTAGTGATAGTAGGAAAAAGTCTGAAGAATCAGAGTAGGGATAGGAGTAAGCCTGGAGAATCAGAGTAGGGATATGAGTAAACCTGGAGAATCAGAGTAGGGATAGAAGTAAGAGTAATGCCGCGTACACACGATCGGAATTCTCATTGAAAAAAACTCTGACGTTTTTTCCGACGGAATTACGACGGAATTCCGCTCAAGCTGCGTTGCCTACACACGATCACACCAAATTCCGACGGTCAATAACACAGCGGCATAAAACACATTTGACAGCACTATAAAAGGGAAGTTTAATGCTTCCGAGCATGCGTCAAATTGTTTCCGAGCATGCGTCGGAACTTTGCGTGTCGGAATTGCATACACACGATCGGAAAATCCGATAGAAAGGTTCTCAATTCAAAGTCCGTCGGAGATTCCGACAGAAAAAGACTGTTGGGCATACACACGGTCGGAAAATCCGATGAAAAGCTCCCATCGGACTGTTTCCATCGGAAATTTCGACCGTGTGTACGCCGCATAAGAAAGAGTAGAGATAGGAGTACAAATGTTACAATACACAGAGTACAGTCCCTGTGAACCATACATTTTGCGTGTTACACTTATTGTGGAGGGCCAGAGCTAAGAGTTGGAAGGGGGGATTTTTAGACATGGTTCATGACACAATCAATGAAAACTCTTCCCTTATACTATATGTGTACTGTTTCTCATGCATGCTGTGATCTGTAGTTTCCACAAGAGTGGTACGCCACAGGTTTCTTCACTCCTTATTACCAGATACATTTGTTTCTCAATAGACCGTGCGGTCAATTTGTTTTCCTGTGATCTCATTCAGCACGCCGTTTCCTTTGAGCGTACATCAATTACTTTTATTTAAAAATAATGACTATCTCAAACCCTCTTTCCCTCTTCTGTTTAATTATGAAATATAGCATTAGTTCTCCTGTGGATAAAAATTCAATCCTTCTTGCGCTTTGTGTTTCTGCTATTAATTCTGATTCCCGTATCTAGCGTCTGGCTTCATTATGAGAGCGCACCTCTGTTTGCCAGAAAGTTGCCACTTTATATTTCATTACGGTGTGATGACCAACTAAACTTTGTGTTCCCTGTGTGATTTAAGTTTTCTAAGCTAATTAAGGAATTCATTTCCAGTTAACAATGTGCAAAGATATATTAATGGCCATGAAAAGTTCCCAGAATTTCCATTTTCATACTTCTAATGTGAACAGCACGGCAATGATACAACTTGTGTGCACTATAACCTTGAGTTTGGTTGATAAGTAAATGGCATTTTACAATATGAAGAACTGGAAAGTCTGTGGTTATCTCCCAAAGATTATTTCCACCTTGGGGTCATTATAAATATTTGTAATCACATTTGGGACATGAATAAATCATAACACTTGCTTATTTAACATTTTTGGAGTGTTTCTATGTTGCTCCGTGTTAAATGTCTAAATAGCTGTTTTCTAAAGAAATAATTGTTGCCTTGCAGAAAACCATCTGCCACATAGAACTTGCTTTAAAATTCCCCTCCTTTCACTGTGTTAGACAGATGAGATATCAATGAAGATTTGCTGCCTTGATTGACAAGCTCTGCACTGTAAGTAAATGTGAGTACATGTCAAGTGACACTAAAAGGCCTTCTCAGGGACGGACAGAGAACTAGTAAAAACACCAAGGGGTGCCTGGGGCGGGCACCCCCCCAGGTTACGAACTACTTATTGTCTAAAAATAACTCCCTATTCTGGGGAAAATACTGAGGCTACGGTGAACAAGAGGTCCCAAATGGCTTAAACAAATGATTGACTGTATGAAAAAAATAATAGTGACTTTGCTACATATATCCCTGAAAATTGAGTTGGGGGATGCGGATCTTAGCAGTTTGAAGCCTCAGTAAAGGACCTTGTTTGGTGATTCGCCTACATCTCCCCTCATACTTTTTCCGTGCTTTTTCTGCTGGTTCTTTTTTCTTCCTCATTAAGAAGATTGGGCTAACCAGTGTATAACCTGCCTTGGGGGCTCCTCACACTCTCCTATCCCTAGAAGCTCTTCAGAGGAAGTGTCTTGAAGTCCCTCAGCTTCATAGTATAAGAAGCAGCGATATCTTGGACAGGAGGTTTACAGGTGGAGGATGAGGCTGTTATAGCTGCTACAAAAATAAAAATCTCCTCTACCCTTCCGGGATAGGCTGAGAAGGTCACCCGTTCTGAGAAGGTTGGGAGATTTTGAAGGTCTTACTTTAGAAAAAGGAAAAAAACCCTGATCTTATAACTGTGCAAAGTATTGTGGAATAGAGTTAAAGAATATACATAAGAGGACAGGAGGATCTAAAGGCGGAATAAATAACTACCTATTGAAAATAGAGATACCGGCCCCGCTACGGATTTTAGGGTGAATCTGTGCCGGGGATTGTTGTGCTCATCAGCGGAATCTCAGTAAAGGAGTTCGCCTTTCTCTGGGCCTTTGGACCCCCCCCCCTCATGCTTTTAGGAAGACTGGGTTTTATGGTGCTTAATCTGCTTTGCCGGGTCCTGGTACCCTCCTACTCCAAAGGGACACAACAGCAACTTATGGGTCTACCTTTGTATTGGTCGTACTTCTGGGACAACAAACAGCGCTATTTTAATACTGTGTGGACAGATCTCTGCTGGGGTTATCAAGGGTACCTAGAAACTAATTAACCCCCCCGACCAGGACGGTCGATCACTAAAGCAGCAGAAACAACATTTGGGGGGGGGACTGCCCCGGAGGGAGAGGGGACGAAGGCCTGGTGTGTGAGAGAGGAGGAGAACAGAGATTTACAGGGTCCCCTTTGGCCCTCTGTGGTTCCAGCCGGACTTGCCCTTTCCTTTCATAGTATTATTATTTTTTTTTATTTTTTTTTTGAGCAAAGTGTGTGAACCTGAATAGAGATGAAAGGGAGGTCCTGAGGGGAGCGGACCCAAAGACCCCTAAAGAAAAAACCCACTAGGAAGCTAAACTTAGGACACTTCTATCGGGGGGTCTGGAAAGTGGTCCCGGCCCCCCTCTCCCTTTTGGGGGACCCGATGATTAAAGCGTGTTCCAGCATGCGCGATTTTTTTTAAAAAGAAGAAATTGAATTTTTTTTTGAGCAGAGACGAGCACGGCAGGTAGTGGTTCCACAAAATAGCAAAAGAGAAGAAGAGTCAGCAACTACAAACACTGTAATTGCTGCTGACTTTTAATAAGGACACTTACCTGTCCAGCGAGCCTACAATGTCGGCCCCCCGAGGCCGAGCCTAGGGGTACGGCGGCCCATATTTGGTGGGACTGTCCGATTATAAAAAAATTTTCGGCCGTCCATCGGATCGGCTGCCAGTGTCGCCATCTTAACAAAGGGAAACCGGAAGTGGAGCCTTGCGGCTTCACTGCCGTTTCCTACTGCGCATGCGCGAGTCATGCATCACTTTGTGAAAGGCCCTGTTGTTTTCTGGGACACACACATGTCCCAGAAGACAACGGGGTAGCTCGCCGAAGAGGAGGAAGCACCGCGGAATAGGAAGAGGCAGATTAGGAAGACTGCCTAGTAGAGCTGCACGATTCTGGCTAAAATGAGAATCACAATTTTTTTGCTTAGAATAGATCACAATTCTCTTACGATTCTCACGGCGCAACATCATCTTTCACATTGAAACAAAAAAAATTGGGCTAACTTTACTGTTTTCGTTTTTTTGTGTAATTTTTCCCCAAAAAATTCCATTTGAAAGACCGCTGGGCAAATACAGTGTGACATAAAATATTGCAGCAATTACCATTTTATTCCGTAGGGTCTCTGCTAATATATATATATATATATATATATATATATATATAATGTTTGGGGGTTCCAAGTAATTTTCTAGCAAAAAAAAATAGATTTTAACTTAAGAAAGAAATGTCAGAAAAAGATTTAGACTTTAAGTAGTTAAACTTCCTGCATTTACATGTTGTTGAAAACTTGGCAGACTGCCTGGATTATTTGTTTACACAGAAGTTCTATCCCTTTGATCTAAGAAGGAAGGGTTAGTTACAATGTTTCAAGTTCTAAACTTGGCAGACTGCCCGGATGTTTTCTTTTGACAGCTGTGTGAGCAGATAATCTCTCCACTTGTTTATATGATAGAATCTGCAAACTCAGCAGGAGAGATCTCAGAGGGGGTGAATCGAGATCATGATTTTTTAACGATTAATTGTGCAGCTCTACTGCCTAGAAACAGGGGTTTCTGGTAAGTAAAAACATTTTTTTTAAAATAAAATGTATGTATTTTTAACCACTTTATCTCCCGAAGATTTACCCCCTTCCTGACAGGCCATTTTTTGCAATGCACTGCGTTACTTTAATTGACAATTGCACGGTCGTGCGACACTGTACCCAATGAAAATGTATTTTCCCTTTTCCCCACAAATAAAGCTTTCTTTTGGTGGTATTTGATCACCTCTGCAGTTTGTTATTTTTTTGTGCTATAATCAAAAAAGACCGACAATTTTGAAAAAAAAACAAACTATATTTTTCGTTTTCTGCTATAAAACATATCCAATAAAAATTCCCCATTAAAACGACAAAAATACTTTCAAACCCTATTATCTCTTCAGATAGAGGTACTCCTGTTACAGGAAACCCATTTTCCCAAATCATATAATCCCTCATTCATCCACACCAAATACCGAAAATTTTACTTAGCGAACGCAGAGGATAAAACTAGAGGGGTGGGGATCTTTTTCTCTAAAAACACCACCTGTTCTCCTACAGAGGTAATCAGGGACCCCGGGGGGAGATTTATTCTCCTCTCTGGGTCCATTGACGGGGTACAATATACATTTATCTCATATTATGCCCCGTACCAGGGCCAGTATGCCTTTTTCAATTCCATGATGGACGCTCTTTCCCCACACTTTTTAGGAACATTGATTTTAGGAGGGGGACTCCAATGTAGCATTGGATCAAATGTTAGACAAAACTGGAAATGGTCAACCCAGACTGCTCAACCCCCCCAAACAAAGCTTAAAGATTGCTAAAATTCTTTATACCCACGGGTTAGTGGATATTTTAGAGAATTTAATCCTACAAATAAGGACTATACTCATTTTTCAGCTCCTCATCAAACGTATGCAAGGATAGATCACATAATTCTAGTGACATCTGCTACTCCCAGTGCCATTAAATCATTTGTCAGAGACTCCCCACTGTCGGATCACTCAATGGTAGTCCTGCACATTACGACACCTCTTGACTCAGATGGCAGATTTCAATGGCGTCTGAATGAATCGCTTCTAGTGACCCAGTCCAATATAACATACTAGACAAAGGCATTGGGGAGTATTTTGGGTCAATGATAATGGGGAGGTCTCTCCTGAAATACTCTGGGCAGCTCATAAAGTGGTGATACGGGGAAAGGTTATCCAAATTTCCACTCAACTCAAACGTGAAAGACAAGCTGATATAACCAAGTTAGAAAACTTTCCAAAATCCACAAACGAAACCCTACTTCTAATTCACTTACCCTACTGGAATGTACGCGTACTTCCTTGAACTTAGCACTAACTACCCAAGCATAAAAACATCTCTGGTGGTCCAATGCTCGCTTCTACCTCCATACAGATAAGGTGGGTCCCAGGCTGGCAGCCAAACTGACACCCAAATCTAGAACTTTCTCGTTCCCCAAAATACGTGACTCCACAGATACACTCATGCAAAACCCCTGTCGGATTATGACCGCATTTCAGGATTTTTATGCTAATCTATATATGGCGAGTGATGTCTCTCCATCAAATCTACTTTCTAAATTCCTAGATGAAGTTCATCTGCCGAAATTAAAACAGGAACACATGTCAACTCTAGAAAAACCCATTACAGAATTTGAAGTACTTGGGGTTATTAAGAACCTCAAGCGGGGCTCTGCTCCAGGCCCATGCAGATCCTTATCATTTTATTACAAAACCTTTGCCCCCACTCTATCCCCTCACCTAACACAGTTCTACAATGCTCTGTGGGAGTCATCATCCAATCACAGTCCATCTCTAAAGTCTTCAATACAGCTGTTCACATGTTGATGTCAGTATGCTTTGCACCGTGGCAAATTTAATGCAGCATGCAGAATATCGAATTGACAGATGGCCCTGCCTGTCAAACTTGGCTGTTCAAGTCACACAGCAGCCAAGTGCCAAATGCTTTGCTCCAAGTTGTAACGTATTCACCCCATTGCAAATTGCTGTTTGGAAATACAGTGTCACTGGATTGTAATGAAAGGTTTGCATTGAAACAAAGTGCCTTCCTTTACCTGGCTCTGCCTGGGGTTTACGTACATTGGGTGCGACTACTTGGGTGCGACTACTGGGCAGACTACTGATAAGGCAGTGAAATTTGTACAATTTATATATCAACTTATTGCTGAAATGCGTTGTTTTTGTTTAGGTCCTGTTGAGAAGGTATAAATACCTACATTATAATACCAATAATAATGTAATAATACTCACAAATCTAGAATTAGGATATGTTATCAACAGCCCAATTTAGTGTGTTATCAACGCACATTATATTATGCCACAATAGCAAATGATATCACCTAAGAAGAATATATTATATTACACTAGCAAGATATATAACACAACAGCATATTGTATCAGTCTATGGAATATTTTGTCAATATCTTCTCCTTCATACTAGTTTTCAACCCCCACTTGTTAGGGAATCTTTTCCCTTACAGTTACTTTCTAATGCTGCAGAGTGACAATGAGGACATTCATAGTCAAGCTGTGAAGCTGAGAGATCATCTCTTGGCCTGCGGCTATAATTCAACGAATGTACAGTCAACCTATCGCAGAGCAGCCAGATAGAACAATCATTTAGTCCGGTCCCATAGGAAAAAAAGAAACATAATGAGAGTTTCATCTCTTCCTTCCAATAACCACTGATGGCACAGAGAATAAGACAAGATAAAAAAAAAAAACAGAAACTGACGCACTGTTCAAAAAAACACCAGGCTTTGTAAGAAATTTAGGAATCGTTGAGTTTTTGTGTTCTATAAGTGCAAAATGAATTATAATAATCCTAGTTAACAGTAAGGGAGAAATTAAATATGGCATTTGGGCCCTAACCTCAATGGTAGCTTCAGATCTGAAAATGCAATCTTTGCCCTCTGTTGCAAAAGGCAACTGCACATCATTAGTAGACATGTGCACAACAAAAAAATTAGTTTATTTTCGTTTCGTTTTTTTCATTTCCGAAAAAAAATCGTTTATTTTCGTTTCCTTTTTTTCGTTTCCATCGATTCGTACATTCGTAAGTCATCGTTGTTCGGATTCGTAACGATTCGTACATTCGTAAGTCGTCAGTGTTCGTATTCGTAACGATTCGTACATTCGTAAGAGTTATTTTTTTGTTGATTCGTTTTTTCGTTAGTTTAATTTTCGGACGCATTCGTATTTATTCGTACATTCGTAACATTCGTAGATTCGTAATCGGAGCATAATTCATAATTTGATGTAATGTGTATGCTATTATTACATTTTAATAATTTACGAATCGAAAAAAAAAAGTTACGAATCGAAAAAAAAAGTTACGAATCGAAAAAAAGTTACGAATGTATGAATTTTTTTGTTCAATCCGAAGCACGTTTAGCAGCACCATTGTAAGGGACACGGAAAATTACCAATTCAACAAAAAAAAAAAGTTACGAATGTTCGAATTTTTTCATTCGTTTTCGTTTTTCTGATTTTCTTCATTAGTACATTCGTTGTTTCTAATTAGTTTTTTTCGGATTTTCGTTGTTTTTCGGATTCATTTGATTCGAATGATTCGTTAATCGGATTCGTACGATTTGAACGATTCGTTACGATTCGTCATTCGGATTCGTACGATTTGAATGATTCGTTCATTCGTACGAAAACGAATGAACGAAAATAACGAAAAAAAAACTAAAAACTAAAAAAAAACGAAACGAATTGCACATGTCTAATCATTAGGTCTGTCTTGGACCACATTTAAATGGCATACGACAGATCTTTTTGCTATTGGCGTTTGTCAAGCTCATTGTAAAGTCCAAAAAATGCTAACTTAAATCTGAACCGCATTAAACATCGGAAAAACACAAATACTTTAAGTTTACTGCTTGGGACATGCCTTTAAGATGTAACTGGTGTTACTAAACAGTACAATTTTCACCATTTTTACATATCTGTATGTTTTAAATACATCAATAGTAACCCAATTGGCTTCATTACAACTTATAAAAATATTTTTTTAAGGTAGTTTTGGCTACACCTGATTTTTTTTATCTAGTGATAAGAGGAACGTTTTCTCTTACTAAAATAAAGCCATAGCCCACAACTTTGTACATATTGGCAAATGGCAAAATGATGCTAAAATGGCAAATAGCTGACCTACTGTGTTATTGATATACAGTAAATGGACGTGACCTGACACACACTCTACATAAAACACATGGCGGCCTCCATCCCTGATTTAGTAGGTAGAAAGGAAGAGTTTGTGGGACTTTAAATGAGGAAACACCATGTCAGGAGGCTGCATTCACACCTGAGCGTTTTGTCGCCCTAATCCGCCGTAAGCCTGAAGCTACAAAACGCTCGAGGGGAAAAAATACATGATTCTCTATGGAGATCGTTCACATCTCCACTCCAAAACGCCTGAAGCCGAACGCCTGAAGCTCAAAACAAGTTCCGGACCCTTTTTTGTCGCGCGAATCGGGCAGATTTGGGCGTTCGTGCCCCCATAGAAACTAATGGAAACGCTCGATTCAAGCGAATAGCGCGACAACGAGCGTTTCTACGGGCGTTTTGTCGCTGCATCTGCTCGAGTGAAGTAAATTTTTACATGAAGGAAATGACATAACATAACAGGAAGTGCACAGATAACCATTTTAGCAGACATACAGACCAGCAATATGGAGGATGAAGATACTGTATGCCTGCTGGATCAAGAGAGATTTATTGGAATGGTCAAGGAGCACCCCTGTCTCTATGATACCAGAGATCCCACGTATAAGCTCAGAGCGAGCAAGAGGAGGGCATGGACCCAGATTGCCATGAAAGTTTTCTCAAACTGGGCAGACCTAACTGGCCATGTTAAGGATGTAAAAGGTAAGACAAACCCCTGCAAACATTAGTACATTATAGAAAAACAGTACCACTTCACACCTGGGGCCAATTATGACATTTCTCTCCTACATGTAAAATCCATAATTTCTTGGCTAGAAAATGACATAGAACCCCCAAATATTATATATGATTTTTTAGAAAAGACCCTAGAGAATACAATGTCGGTCGTTGCAACTTTTTATATTGCACGGTATTTTCGCAGCAATTATTCAAATACGTTTTTTTTCATGCTTAAAAAAAAAAAAAAAAAGTAAATTTATAACAATTTTGTTGCATAATGTCAAAGATGAAGATACGGCGAGTAAATAGATACCCAACATATGAAAAAGTCATGCAAGCCGCATCTTTGGAGCGCTAAGCGCCCCTTCCCATTAAAAAAAATGTGGCAGCGCTCCAAACCCGCCTGCAAAGAGCCTCTGCAGCGGCGATTTGCGTGCCTTTCTAACCCTTTTTCGGCCGCTAGCGGGGCATTTTTAACCCCCGCTAGCGGCCGAAAAAGGGTTAAAACAAGCTGCCCCATTGATTTTAATTGGTAGGAGCAGTGAATAAACCGCTCCTTCACCGCTCCAAAGATGCTGCTAGCAGGACTTTTTCTTACCGTCCTGCTAGCGCAAAGGAGTCGCTTTTGTCAGGCGCTATACAGGCGACTGAAAAACGCCTCAGTGTGAAAGGGGCCTATGCATAGGACTATAGTATAGTCAGCATGTCACAAATACATGATGGCACACTCTGACCCCTAGTGTATATTGTATGGATACTGCACACAAAGATAAATATATATTTAAAAAAAAAACACGGAACTTCTTCACAATAAATCAAGCAATTTTATTAATTATTCACCTAGCATAGTATACGGTTTTATTATTATGACAAAGAAATAATTTATTGAATTGCCTCAAGCTGCCATGGGACCTGTCCTGCTGGAGACATGAAGTAGGATGCAAATTGATCCCTGACATGTGTCCCTTGTCTGTTTCCACGCACACCGGTCCAATGCGCTCTTTCCATACTCTCAAGTACTGGCTCCTCAAAATCATATCCATCCCGCTGCCTTACAAAATTATGCAATGCACATGAAGCCTTTACAGCAGAGACTGCATTTTGCATATTCAGAACAATCGGAGTGTGCAGTACCCGCCATTTATTTGACAATATGCCAAATGCACATTCTACCACACGACGTGCTCGTGTTAGACGGTAATTGAACACACTCCTCTGTTCATTTAGATTGTGCCCTGAGTAAGGCCGTAGTAGATGCTCACTCAGAGCAAAGGCCTCATCTCCAACAAACACACTGGGTAGGGGAGGGCCATTTGTGCCCGGGAGTGGCCTGCTTGCCGGAAGGTCCAGACAATCGGTACGTAGGAGGTGTCCAAATGAGGAATTGTTAAAAATAGCCGAGTCAGCGCTGCTGCCTTACGAACCAATGTCAATGTACCGGAAGCAATAATTGGCATCCGCAACCGCCATCAAAACAACAGGAAAATATTTTTTATAGTTGAAGTATTGGCTTCCGCTTCCCATGGGCTTAATGATCCTGATATGTTTCCCATCGATTGCTCCGACACAATTAGGGAAATTGCAGCGTTGCAGGAAAACCTCTGATATCTGTGACCACTCTTCTGATGTCGGTTTTTTCAACACGATATCCTTCAAAATCTCCCAAATTGCAGAGCAGGTGTCACGGACTATATAACTAGCTGTTGATTTCCCTATCCGAAAGCTATAGTGCAGACTTGATATAGATTGTCCAGTTGCTAGGTACCTACAAAGAAATAAATATATATATTTTAATTTGTGTTTTGACAGTTAAAATGCTAAAACTGAAGTGGAAAAGCTTACGGGATGCCTACACACGACATGTACGCCTGACCAGGGAATGTAGGAGTGGATCTGCAGCATGTGCTCCAAGAGAGTACATGTTTGCTAGAGAACTGGAGTTCCTTCGGCCATTGGTGGCTTTGGGGCGGTAAGCTATCATCTGTACGAATGTCATTAACAAATGTAAAGAGAAAGTTCTAATAATTAATTTCTATTTTCAGTACTGAAAACAGCTGGGAGGACAGCTCCCAAAATAATTTGGACCCACAAGCAAGCCAGGCATCAGGCGGTGAACAAGAAGGACAAGATCCGGAGAGCCAGTTGTCTACTCCGGCACGCTCTACAGCAACAACACCTGTGGGAGACCGTGACGAGGAGTCCACACCACCTATTCCTGTTCGTGTGCCAGCCAGAGGAACAAGAAGGAGGGCTCCGGAACCGGATTTTAATAGAATGCTCGACATTATGGCCGGTATGTCGGACAGGATGACCAGCAATAGGTCCCATGTACAAGTGTCTGCTCGGTGTCTGGAAGGTCTGATGGAGAAGGTTCCATCAGAGCTCCAGGCAGACATGCTGTCAGGCACTATACGCTACATTGCGACCTTCATCCCGCCGACCACCACATATAGGTCCTCTGAACCTCCCCCACCATATGGTCCTTATGCTAATCCCCCCCCGCCCCATCTGCCAGCACTTCCTCGGTTTTCAGCACCACCTCCTAATTACCCTCCTCTGCCTACACCGCCACCAACCAACTACTACCGTCTGCCAACACCACCACCACCTTCTAATTGGCAGCCCAATGACCATGCATCTACCTCCACCTGGTCACAATATGGCCATGCCATGGATGTGGTCAATGCACCTAACGAGGGAGTCAACTCCTCCCAAACCTTTCAGCACCTCTGATTTTTTTTTTTTTTTTTTTTTTTTTTTTTTGAGCTACGTTAGCTCTGGTTGAGCTGTATATTTTTCAATTTAAAAAAAAAAGAGAATAAGTTATATTTAGTTACTATTTGATAGTAATAAATAAAGTTTTTTGTTTAATATTAAAATTGTGTGATCGGATGTTTATTTTTCCCTCAATTCTTTACAAAAGTAGGAATTTTATTATAATAATCATTGTAATATGTTATTTTTCGCAGATGAAATGTGTATACCACTAATAACGCCCCAAAATACATACATTGCACTGATGACACGTGGCACTGACAGGTGGTACTGATACGTGGAACTGGGGACACGTGGCACTAACATGTGGCAATGATGACACGTGATATTGACAGGTGGCATTGATACGTGGCACTGATGATACGTGGCACTGGGGACACGTGGCACTAACAGGTGGCAATGATGACACATGACACTGACAGGTGGTATTGATACGTGGCACTGGGGACACGTGGCACTGGGGACAAAAAGAAATAAGAAGAATTTACCTCAGTGTGATGATTAGTCGTTCCACTGGGGGTATACTGTTCCGGAAATAGGTGTCCATTCTTTGCAACCGGCTACTGAGTAAACCCAGTAACTCATCAAAGCTGTGACCAAGAAATATGGGGTTTATTAGTGGACATTATAAGACAGGAACAATGTCAAACATCATGAATCCAAATTACTTTGACTAACCTTTTTATGGACATCCTTGTGTAGTCCAAGAATTTCTCATCATGCTCACGTAGATCACTATACATGACCCAAAATTGGCCTCTCTCTTCACGTTCGGCAATTACTGGGTGGATCCAATATCTGCGTGCCCTCTTCTTTCTCCTCTCTCTTTCATGTAGAAAGTATGAGGTAACCGTGGCTGCTGCCAGAAAACACGCCATCTCATTGTCACTCATCTTTGTGCAGAAGATAGTACAATATGGAGCAGGAAGCACAATGATGACCCGGTAGTACAGTATTCACCCAGGAAGCAGATGAACAAAATCTAAAAACATAGCAACAAATGATGACAGTGATGATCATTTTTCCTATTGGCTATCCAGAAAAACGATGAAGTTGAAAAACGCCTGAAAACGATGTATGCTAATGTGCAAAAACGACCGTATTCGCGCGACAAAACGCCGGTAAAAACGCCGGTAAAAACGCTCGTTCCGCTACGCTCAGGTGTGAATGCAGCCTAAAAGTTTTCATTTTTTTTACACTGTTTACAGATTAGAATGTTTTATTAAAAGCATTTACTTTATTTTCTTGTAAGGCCATCCCTGCCCTGTTTAGGCAAACAGGATAGGTATGGATGGCAAGTCTGTAAGTAAAACGCTTAAAACTAGAAAACTTATCTCTTGAATTAAAGGCATTTTTCTGCTGTCACCAGCATGTATACCAGCTAAATGATTTTACTATGGCTCTGTATTGGGAACAAAAAATATTCCACTCAAACCAAATGGAACTCCAGATCTGAAGATGATTGATGTGGTTTCCAAAGCAAAAGGTCTACTAGTCAACCAAAACAACCTGACTAAGCCCCAGTAGGCAGGGCAAAATGCTTTATGGTGTGTGGTGGAAACATGTAGGCTGAGGCTGCCCCTCATCATTTATTCCCCTGGGCTTGTTGTGAGTAGCAGCGATCCTTTCCTCTTTACACTTACTAGCTCTCTAGATCTGTATTAGGATAAGCCTGCACCCCATGTTCTAGGTCATACTTTCACTTCTGCTTTGAGAAGCAATATAGCCGGTCACAGCCAGTTTACTTTGTTGTAGAGATCCCAAAGAGGCCAAGCAGATCAAAGCTCATGGATATTTCTGGATTTCCAGAGCAGACATTACTCCATTTTTCCTGACAATGATGAAGAGTTTGATGAGAATGCACTTTCTGACTTTGTCTAAACAATCCAATCCTTGAAGCAGAATTACCATTTTTGCTGTGGAAAGGGAAACAACAAAAACTATGCTATCTAATTATGCAGCTCATTGTGAAAGGTCTAATGCCCCGTACACACGGTCGGAATTTCCGACGGAAAATGTCCTATCGGACCATGTTGTCGGAAAATCCGACCGTGTGTGGGCTCCATCTGACTTTTTGAGATCCTGCTCTCAAATTTTCCGACAACAAAGTCCGATAGGACTTTTTCCGATCGTGTGTAGCGAATTCCGACAGACAAAGTGCCACGTATGCTCAGATCACATTACAAGACCAAAGCTATTGGCTACTAGCCTCTACGTAGTTCCGTCGTACGCAACGAACGTCACCACGTTCAGAATGATCGGATTTTCTGACAACTTTGTCCGACCGTGTGTATGCAACACCAGTGTCGGACAAAATCCGTCGGAAAAAATCTGACGGATTTTATGGTCGGAATTTCCAACCGTGTGTACGGGGCATTATTCTGTTGAGTCATACTGACTATTTTCATTTACCAATTAGTAATTGCATAAAGACATTTTGAATAAAATCAAGATATTGTAGTTTAAAATGGTACTAAAGATAATAGTATCTGAGTATATGGTGTATGCCTAACTTGTATTTTATCTAGGGAGATGCAGTCAATGTGAGTGATGCCATGTGAGGTGGTTTGGTTGCACATTTTTTTTGCACTTATTTTTTTATCTTTGAAATAATGCAAAAAAATAAGCTCTTGGACAGACTAGCAGCATCAACTGCCTGATGCACTTGTTACCACAAACTTAAAAATGGAATCTATAGAAAAATAAAGGGAAAATACATAATTTAATACAAAAAAGTAGCAGGTATTGACAATTGCAAAGCCAGTTATCACTTAGCTATTACAGACAAATATTTTGGATGTATAAGTCTGTGCAAACAGGCAGCCCACGTAAGAAAATTAACCCCAGCACTGAGGTTTAAAGGACTCAAGCATAGTTTGCAGAAGTTAACCCAACCACTAAAATATAGTATAAGCTTTAGCAGGGCAGCCATCGGAAATTTTGGGGCCCCTTACACAGCTTTAGGTCTGGGCCCCCCGGGCCTGACCTCAAACATTCCTCAAGGCCCGCCCACTGGCTGTCCCACCAAATCCACCCACTGGCCATCCCACCAAGTCCTTCAGTGCACCCACTTTTGTTTTAATACACTAACAAACCCAATATATCCTCCATCCCATGTCCTCCTCCTCCTCCATTGCCATATCCTTCATCCCATGTCCTCCTCCATTCCATGTGCTCCTCTTCCAGTCCCTTCTCCCCCATCCCATGTCCTCTTCCTTTTCCAGTGCCATCTCCTCCACCCCATGTCCTCTTCCTTCTCCAGTTCCATCTCCCCATTCCATGTCCTCTTCCTCCTCCACTCCCATATCCTCCATCCCATGTCTTCCTCCTTCTCCATCCCATTTGCTCCTCTTTCCTTGGTCCCATCTCCTCCATCCCACATCATCCTCCTTTTGCAGTCCCATCGTCGCCATCCCATGCCCTTCTCTTCCTCCATTCTAGGTCCTCTTCCTCCATCCCGTGTCATCCTTCTCCAGTAGGGATGAGTTTAGAGTTCGAGTCGAACTCATGTTCGACTCGAACATTGCCTGTTCGCCTGTTCAGCGAACAGCGAACAATTTGGGGTGTTCGCGGCAAATTCGAAAAGCCGCGGGCACCCTGTAAAAGTCTATGGGAGAAATCTCAAGTGCTAATTTTAAAAGCCTATATGCAAGTTATTGTCATAAAAAGTGTTTGGGGACCTGATTCCTGCCCCAGGGGACATGTATCAATGCAAATTTTTTTTTTAAAAATGGCCGTTTTTTTCAGGAGCAGTGATTGCTTAAAGTGAAACAATAAAAGTGTAATATTCCTTTAAATTTCGTACCTGGGGGGTGTGTATAGTATGCCTATGAAGGGGCGCATGTTTCCCTTGCTTAGAACTGTCCCTGCACAAAGTGTCATTTTTGCAGGAAAAAAAGCTATTTAAAATCACTCGCGGCTAATGAATTCCCGGCTCCCGTAATACGGAGAACAGTCATTCATTGAAAGTCATTGATAAAAAAAAGTCATTGATAAAAAAAAAAAAAAGCGTGGGGGTTCCCCCAAATTCAATTACCAGGCCCTTCAGGTCTGCTATGGATATTAAGGGGAACCCCGCTTCAAATTTAAAAAAAAAATGATGTAGGGGTCCCCCTAAATATCCATACCAGACCCTTTAGGTCTGGGATGGATTTTAAGGGGAACCCCGGCCAAAAAAAAAAAAATGGCGTGGGGTCCCCCTCAAAATCCATACCAGACCCTTATCCGAGCACGCAACCTGGCAGGCCACAGGAAAAGAGGGGGGGACGAGAGCGGCCCCCCTCCCTCCTGAACTGTACCAGGCCACATGCCCTCAACATTGGGAGGGTGCTTTGGGGGTCTGTGACCCCTCAAAGCACCATGTCCCCATGTTGATGGGGACAAGGGCCTCGTCCCCACAACCGTGGCCATTGGTTGTGGGGGTCTGCAGGCGGGGGGCTTATCGGAATCTGGAAGCCCCCATTAACAAGGGGACCCCCAGATCCCGCCCCCCCTGTGTGAAATGGTAAGGGGGTACAAAAGTACCCCTACCATTTCACCAAAAAAGTGACAAAAATGTTAAAAATGACAGGAGACGGTCTTTGACAATTCCTTTATTAAAATCTTCTTTCTTCTGGTCTGATCTTCTTCTTTCATCTTCTTCTTCCTCCGATCCGCTTCTTTTGCTCTGGTCTTCTTGTCCGGCATCTTCATCCACGGCGTCGGCGTCTCTTCTTGGGCAGCTCCGCACAATGGGAGGCTCCCGCTGTGTGAGGCTTCGCTGTGTCTGACAGCTCTTTTATAACGGAGGGCGGGGCCACCTGGTGACCCTGCCCCCCTCTGACGCACGGGGACATCATGGGGACTTCCCTATGGCTTTCCCCACGACATCAAAGGGGGGGGGCGGGGGAAGGCCCTCTGTTATAAAAGAGAAGAAGATGCCGGACGAGAAGACCAGAGCAAGAAGAAGCGGATCGGAGGAAGAAGAAGATGGAAGAAGAAGATCGAAGAAGATGGTAGAAGATGGAATAAGAAGATGAAGAAACCGAATGATGAAGAAAGGAAGAAGGAAGACCAGAAGAAAGAAGATTTTAATAAAGGAATTGTCAAAGACCGTCTCCTGTCATTTTTAACATTTTTGTCACTTTTTTGGTGAAATGGTATTTCACACAACGGGGGGCCGGGATCTGGGGGTCCCCTTGTTAAAGGGGGCTTCCAGATTCCGATAACCCCCCTGCCCGCAGACCCCCACAACCAATGGCCAGGGTTGTGGGGACGAGGCCCTTGTCCCCATCAACATGGGGACATGGTGCTTTGAGGGGTCACAGACCCCCAAAGCACCCTCCCAATGTTGAGGGCATGTGGCCTGGTACAGTTCAGGAGGGAGGGGGGCCGCTCTCTTCCCCCCTCTTTTCCTGCGGCCTGCCAGGTTGCGTGCTCGGATAAGGGTCTGGTATGGATTTTCAGGGGGACCCCACGCCATTTTTTTTTTTTTGGCCAGGGGTTCCCCTTAAAATCCATCCCAGACCTGAAGGGTCTGGGATGGATATTTATGGGGACCCCACGTCATTTTTTTTTTTAATTTGAAGGGGGGTTCACCTTAATATCCATAGCAGACCTGAAGGGCCTGGTAACTGAATTTGGGGGAACCCCCAAGCTTTTTTTTTTTTTTTTTTATCAATGACTTTTTTTTTATCAATGACTTTTAATGAATGACTGTTCTCTGTGTTACGGGAGCCGGTAATTCATTAGCCGCGAGTGATTTTAAATAGCTTTTTTTCCTGCAAAAATGACACTTTGTGCAGGGACAGTTCTAAGCACAGGAAACATGCACCCCTTCACAGGCATACTATACACACCCCCAGGTACGAAATTTAAAGGAATATTACACTTTTATTGTTTCACATTAAGCATTATTAAAATCACTGCTCCTGAAAAAACTGCTGTTTTTAACCATTTGCTTACTGTACACTTAAACACCCTTCCTGCCCAGACCAATTTTCAGCTTTCAGCGCTCTCACACTTTCAATGACAATTGCGCGGTCATGCAATGCTGTAACCAAATGAATTTTTTATCATTTTGTTCGCACAAATAGAGCTTTCGTTTGGTGGTATTTATTCGCGACTCTGTTTTTTATTTTTTGCGATATAAGCGAAAATATAGCGGAAATTTAGAAAAAAAACTATATTTTCTCCTTTCTTTTTTAAAAGAAATCCAATAAAATCAAATTTTGTCATAAATTTAAGCCAAAATGTATTCTGCTACATGTTTTTAGTAAAAAAAATTCCGTTAAGTGTATAATAATTGGTTCAGGTGATCACGGACATATGTACGCAAATGATCATGTACATATGTGTGCAGGTGATCACGGACATATGTGTGCAGATAATCATTGGCACATGTTATTTTACTGGGACATATGTGAGGGACATGTGTTTTTATTATTTGGGGACATGTGTTTTTATTTGGGGACATGTGTTTTTATTATTTGGGGACATGTGTGTTTTGGTGATCAGTGAGTAAAAAAAACTGCTAATACTCACTGATCACCAGCCGGCTGCAGCGATCCGCTCTCCTCTCCTCACCGACGACTTCCGTGTGAGGAGAGGAGAAGCCGATTGCCTAGCAATCGGCTGTTTGTTTACATCACATGATGGCTGTGATTCGATACGGCCGTCATGTGATCAGGAGGGCCAATCAGCGAGCCCTCCTGCCGATCCGAGATGCGCCGTGTCCGGGTGACACGGCCGCATCGGGATCGCGCCGCTGCGCGGGCACGCGCGCGCGCGATCCCTCTACTTCTGAAGGATGTTCCGGAACGTCCGATCAGAAGTAGATGGCTCCCACCCGGCCGTATATGTACAGTGGCTGGGTGGGAAGTGGTTAAAAAAAATGTTAGCATTGATACATGTCCCCTGGGGCAGGACCCAGGTCCCCAAACACTTTTTATGACAATAACATGCATATTAGCCTTTAAAATTAGCACTTTTGATTTTGAACGTTCGAGTCCCATAGACTTTAATAGGGTTCTAAAGTTCACACAAGCTTTAGGTCTGTTCGCAGGTTCTGGTGCGAACCGAACAGGGGGGTGTTCGGCTCATCCCTATTCTCCAGTCTCATCTCCCCTCTATGTCGGTCCTCTCTTGCAGCATTCTTCCTCTGTAGTCCTTTTATCCCTTCTGTGCCCTCTGTACAGCCTAGATCCACACCAGAGTGTAGAGGAGAGGAGTGTGGAGGGTATGACAGTGGCAGAATGGGAAAGGATGTATTTTAATAGCAGTCTGTGAGGTGACTAGGGAGTGATGGTGGGTAGATAAGGGTCTGAGTGATGTCTGTCAGCTGAATATATGAAGTGGTCTGGGGTGATGCAAGCTGGGGGGGAATAGAGGGCTGAGATGTGGTCAGATAGTGATGTATATAATAATAATAAAAAAAAACTATTGTGCTCATCTACTAATATATACAACAATACATAATACAAAATTGGTACTCAAGGAAAACATCCTCCTGTTAAAAGATGTAAATATATATCTATATAATGTAGCCCCTAGAACTCTGTGTATGTCCAGATAATGTGAAATTAAATGATGGCAATTCACATAACCCTGTGTTATCTATCCAAGCTCTGAGTCTGCACCATCAGAAGTGTAAACTCATCACATAAAAACAGGGTTACATGAATGGTCACGAATTACATTCACATTATCTAGTAATGGGCTGACAAATGACAGAGTAATTGGGCTATGTTTATTTAGATAGGGCTGTGTGCTAGCTTGGGAGATATCTGTCACTCTCGCTGTCTCTTCATTTTCAGTGTCTCCTTATCACTGCAATACATATAAAACAAATCCTACAGAAACTTTGGCAGCTTTTCTTTCAAGACTTTAGTCCAAAAAAAGGAATCTCACCTCCTCCCTGTAGTGTGAGCAGCCATCCCGGCCAGCAGTAGCTACAATGTTCTCAGCCCCCTCAGCACACCACACTGGTAATCGAAGGAAAGGGGGGGGGGACAGGGATCTCTCACAGTGCAGGGGGGGGGGACAAAGGAACTTTGGAGATTCTAAATACATACACCGCTGGCACAGTGTATGTATTTAGAAGCAATGGCACTGCTGCTGTCCCCACAGTGGACACCTGACACCTATCACAGAGAGCTTCATTGCGGCGTCAGTCCTGAGAGGATATGCGGGCAAAGTGCCCAAAGAAGCTGCCCCCGCTCGGACCCCTAGGGATGCCTGGGCACCTTACACTTACCCTGATGGGGGCCCTGAGCTTTAGTAACTGGTGCTACTCATAGAAGGGTCTTTGTTGGGATATTTTGTGTTATGGGGTGACAATAATCTGCCCCTGTCTCACAAAATCTCCTACCTGCAAATCACCCTGTCATGTGCCTTCCTAAAGGAAAAAATAAGAGAGGAATATAACACCGCTCTTTACAAAATAAAGTCTTTAAAAAAATTATTGCAGCCAGAAACAATTAGTAATATGCCCTGTGAAAATACACATGCAGTTGCTTAGCAGTGAAATGCATTTGGACAGGCCAACTTCCAGCATGCAACCAGCAAAAATAGAAAATAATACCCTTTTAAAAACACACATGCAGCCTGGCATGACTGTAGCAGTCATGCCAGGCTGCAAGATGTTTTTTTCCCTCCCATACCATCAAATTCCCCAAGATACACAGCATTTTTCTACCTAAAGGACATTCAGTAAAGGGTATATATGTCTTTTAACACAGCAGTTCCTGCCTAAAGGTCCTTACACCAATGAGGAAGAAGAGAGGGGACTATCTAAGGCAGGGGTGCCCAACCTTTTGAAGAGCGAGGGCCACTTAAGCGACTTGGTAACCAGTCGCGGGCCACAATGAGTGGAGCAGGTGGATGACATGTCTGTGTCCACTCTGCATTTGGAGAGCAGACACGGACGCAGCCCACAATACTTTTTAGTGGATCATATTGGAGGTAGAACACAAATCGCTTTATGTCTGCCACTACTTAGAGGTGAATGGAGGGTCCAATTGGTCGGACTGTTGGGCTGACCGTGTGAAAGGGGCCCAAGGCTGCTTTCACACTGATGCGCTGCGGTTTACCCACACCACGTGTCCAACGCAGTGTACCTTTGGCTTTCCTGCAGGTTTGGTGCACTTTCAGAAAGTTCCCCAAACTCGCAGGTAATAATAGAAGTCTATGGCTCAGTGGAGGTAACCCGCAGGTAAACTGCTCTGCACCTGCGGATCAGTTTGAAAGCAGCCCAGTAACCACAGCAGAAAAGATATGCCCATATATACGCTGTGATTTTAGTAATAAACTGACCTTTAATAACAGTATTCTTTCTATTCTATCCCAGAGCAGGAGGTCGCAGGCCACATCAGAGGGCTCCGCGGGCCACATGTGGCCCCCGGGCCACTGGTTGGGCACCCCTGATCTAAGGACTAACCAACTAGTCCCAACATGCAGGTAAACTAGAATTTGCCATTTCAAAAATACAGCAATAACAGGTTGTAGTTACACAGAATTGCTACTAGATGTCAGCACAAAGATATTTATACATTACATAATGAAATCCAATACAAAAGTGAAGGATACACCATATGTTTTCTAGAACATCTTGAGATTATTTCCTTTACAAGTGGTGATTAGGGATGAGCCGAACACCCCCGGGTTCGGTTCGAACCAGAACCTTCGAACGGACCGAAAGTTCGCGCGAATTTTCGAACCCTATACGTTATAATGGACGCGAACGTTCGAAATCAAAAGTGCTAATTACAACGGCCAATATGCATGTTAATGTCATAAAACAGGTTTGGGGACCCGGGTCCTGCCCCAGGGGACATATATCAATGCAAAAAGAACTTTTAAAAACTAACGTTTTTTCGGGAGCAGTCATTTTAATGATGCATAAAGTGAAAAAAAAAAAGTGACATTTTCCTTTAAATATGGTACCTGGGGGGTGTCCAAAGTATGCCTGTGAAGTGGCATGTGTTTCCCGTGTTTAGAACTGTCCTTGCACAAAATGACATTTGTAAAGGAAAAAAAGAAGCCATTTAAAACCACTTGCGGCTTTAGGTTTGATCTTAAGTAGAATCTGAACAGGTACATTATGAAGTGTAGCTCCATCCCAAAAAAATCTATTTTTAAGCTTTTTGGAGAACATAGGGAGGGGTTATCACCCCTGTAACATTTGCTGTCTTTGCACATCTGTTCAGAACATGTCACCTCACTTTCCGTCCCAATGATAAATGTTTTTGGAAAAGTGGGGTTTTAATTGAAACAAGGATTGGTGATAAAGTATCAGTAGAGAGGAGATACCTTTTTCCCAAATTAAATCTAACAGGATAGAATTTCCCTTCCTAGGGGTAGATTTCCTCTCACTTCCTGTTTTCTCTTTCCATTTGCAAGTAGGAGTCGTTTGTAAGTTGGATGTTTGAAAGTAGGGGCCTGGCGTATATACTCTGCAGAAATTTGCCCTATTAGATGTTGGTGTAGCCACAAGACTGGTGGGCACAGGAATGGGCCCTGCTGTGAGTTAATAGATCAAGATTTGTAATTGCATGCACCTGTTGAACAGGGCAGAAAAATTGGGGGTGGTGGTGGTGGTGGTGGTGGTGGTGGTGGACGGTTTTGCCACAAGACTGTAAGCTCTCACAGTTACTCTTGGTGGGCGCAGGAATGGGCCCTGCTGTGAGTTATTAGATCAAGATTTGTAATTGCAAGCACCTGATGAACAGGGCAGAAAAATTGGGCCTTTGGCGGTGGTGGTGGACGGTGTTGCCACAAGACTGTAGGCCCTCATAGTTACTCTTGGTGGGCGCAGGAATGGGCCCTGCTGTGAACTATTAGATCAAGATTTGTAATTACCCGCCCCTGTTAAACAGGGGCTGAAAAATTGTGCCTTAGGCACTGGTGCTGGTGCCACAACACTGCAACCCCTCACAGAGACTGTACTTGGAGCACAGCAGTCACACGTGTTGCGAAGCATTTTTTTAAAAAATTGTAAGTACACGCCCCTGTTAAACAGGGGCTGAAAAATTGTGCCTTAGGCACTGGTGCTGGTGCCACAACACTGCAACACGGCCCTCACAGAGACTGTACTTGGAGCACAGCAGTCACACGTGTTGCGAAGCATTTTTTTAAAAAATTGTAAGTACACGCCCCTGTTAAACAGGGGCTGAAAAATTGTGCCTTAGGCACTGGTGCTGGTGCCACAACACTGCAACACGGCCCTCACAGAGACTGTACTTGGAGCACAGCAGTCACACGTGTTGCGAAGCATTTTTTTTTTAAAAAATTGTAAGTACACGCCCCTGTTAAACAGGGGCTGAAAAATTGTGCCTTAGGCACTGGTGCTGTGGCATGGATCATTGAGGAGGAGGAAGAGGATAGTCAGTGAACATAAGAGGACAGTCACTCAGCATCAGCATAGGCAGTCTTGAAGGGATGTGACATTAAAAATTATTCGGTTATATCCGCCTCAGGTGCCTGGTAGCTGGTGGTGATCCAAGACTGATTCATTTTGATGAATGTCAGTCGATCAACCGAGGCGGTGGACAGGCGCACCCTATGATCAGTCACAAATCCTCCAGCAGCACTGAATGTGCGTTCGGAAAGAACGCTGGAGGCAGGACAGGCCAGTAGCTCAATTGCATACTGTGCAAGCTCTGGCCAGTGATCCATCCTCAGGACCCAGTAAGCCAGAGGATTTTCGGTGGGAAAGGTGTCCAAGTCTGACCTTGCCCCAAGGTATTCCTGCACCATGTATATCAGACGCTGGCGATGGTTGCTGGAACCGATCATACCTTGGGGCTGCGGACTAAAAAATTGTCTGAACGCATCGGTCAGACGTCCACCTTCCCCACCGCTCCTTCTGCCACTGACCGAAGCCTCAGCAACTCGTCGCCCAGGACCAGGAGTTTGTAGCCTCCCAGTTTCTGGGAACGCGTTGCACAGACCTTTCTGCAAGGCCTCCCTGAGATGTCTCATCCTCTGCTCCCTCTGCGACGGCAAGATAAGGTCCGCAACCTTACCCTTGTACCGCGGATCAAGGAGAGTGGCCAGCCAGTAATGGTCCCTCTCCTTGATCCGAAGAACACGAGGATCCTTCCGCAGGCTTTGCAGGATCAGGGAGGCCATGCAGCGTAGGTTAGCTGAGGCATTCGGTCCGGAGTCTTCTGGGTCACTGAGGATGACATGATCGCCAGCCACCTCCTCCCAGCCACGTACAAGTCCACTGGCTTGTTGGGACTGTACATCATCCCTAAAAGACTGCTGCTGCTGATGCTGAGTGCCAGGCTCCACCTCCATGCTCACACAATCCTCCTCCTCCTCCTCCTCCTCCTCCTCCTCATCCTCTTCCTGTGTGATGGGTGGGACAGAAGGAACACTGTCCGGATAAAGGGGGCCTTGAGAGGCAAGGAAGTCCTCCTCTTCCTGCCTCTGTTCTGCCTCAAGTGCCCTGTCCATTATCCCACGCAGCGTATGCTCCAACAGGTGGACAAGAGGGACAGTGTCACTGATGCATGCACTGTCACTGCTCACCATCCTCGTGGCCTCCTCAAATGGTGAGAGGACAGTGCATGCATCCCTGATCATGCTCCACTGACGTGGGGAAAAAAACCCAAGCTCCCCTGACCCTGTCCTGGTGCCGTAGTCGCAAAGGTACTCATTGATGGCCCTCTGCTGCGTGTGCAGTCGCTGCAGCATGGCCAACGTTGAGTTCCACCTGGTGGGCATGTCAGATATTAGGCGGTTCTTGGGCAGGTTCAGCTCCTTTTGCAGCTCAGTCAGCCGAGCACTGGCATTATAAGATCGGCGGAAATGCACACAGACTTTCCTGGCCTGCCTCAGGACATCCTGTAAGCCTGGGAACCTGCCCAAGAACCGCTGCACCACCAGGTTGAGGACGTGAGCCATGCAGGGCACATGGGTGAGCTGCCCCTGTCGCAGGGCGGAGAGGAGGTTGGTGCCATTGTCAGAAACGACCATTCCTGGCTTAAGCTGACGTGGCGTCAACCACCTCTCGGCCTGCCCCTGCAGAGCTGCCAGAACCTCTGGCCCAGTGTGGCTCCTGTCCCCCAAACACACCAGCGCAAGCACGGCATGGCATCTTTTTGCCTGCGTACTTGCGTAGCCCCTTGTACGCCTACGGAGCACCGCTGGTTCCAAGGACAGAGCACTGGAGGAAGAAGAAGAGGAGGGGGTGGAGGAGAGAGGTGTGTCACAACCAGTAGCAGTAGTCGCGTTTTGGAGGCGTGGTGGCGGAACAACCTCCAACACTACTGCACCTTGTCCTGCATCCCTCCCAGCTGCCAATAGAGTGACCCAATGGGCCGTGAAAGAAAGGTACCGTCCCTGTCCATGCCTGCTGGACCATGAGTCAGCGGTAATATGCACCTTACCGCTGACCGCCCTGTCCAGCGAGGCATGGACATTGCCCTCCACATGCCGGTAGAGAGACGGAATCGCCTTCCGCGAGAAAAAGTGGCGTTTGGGAACCTGCCACTGAGGAACCGCACATTGAACAAACTCACGGAAGGGGGCCGAGTCTACCAACTGAAAAGGCAGCAGTTGAAGTGCTAGCAATTTAGCAAGGCTAGCATTCAACCGCTGGGCATGTGGATGGCTGGGAGTGTACTTCTTTCTACGGTCCAGCAGCTGGGGCAGGGAAATTTGCCTGCTGCATTCGGACGTCGGTGTACTGCAAGTACTTGGTTGTGACACACCGAATTCTACACCTTCAGTCCTCTCAGAGCAGCTTTCAGAGAGGACTGAAGGTGTAGTGGGGATGGAGATCCCAGCTGAGGAGGAGCAAGGAGAGGTCCGCTTAGTTCTTTGGTGTGGGTCTTTTATGTGTGCCTGCCAACGAGCTGCATGGCAGGTCGCCATATGTCTGGTCATGCTTGTCGTGCCCAAGCGGCTGATGTTTTGGCCACGCGAGATACGCTTGAGACAAATATTGCAAATAGCAGTGGTGCGATCTGCTGCACTCGTCTCAAAAAAGGCCCACACCAAAGAACTTTTCTGATAACGTGCAGAGGCAGCGCCCTGCACAGGCGGAGCTCTGCGGTGTTGTACAGTTGCTGTGCTGGCCTCTACCTGGCCTCCAGGGGGCATCCTGCCTCGTTGGACATGTGACGCCGCATCCTCCTCCTCCTCGTCCTCCTCCTCATCCTCTCTCCCTTGAGGCACCCACGTGGAGTCAGTGACCTCATCATCCCCTCCCTCTTCACCACTAGAGCAAACCTGGCAGTAAGCTGCAGCTGGTGGAACTGTACTGCCAGATTCCTCAAGCTGGGTATCGTCATCCGAGCCTTCGAATCGTTGGGCATCCTCCTGGAGCATGTACCCAACACTGTGCTCAAAGAGTTCGGGGGACTCCTCAGGAGGACATGGTGGGTCTAGGGAAGGGGTGGCTGATGATGCTCTGTCAGTACCCTGAGCCTGGGTGAGAGAGGATGAGGAGGATGAGGAGGGCTTGGTCATCCATTCTACCAAGCCTTCAGCATGATGCGGCTCCACATGTCCAGCTGCCGAAAACAAAGACGCGCGTGTCCCATGGCCACGTGCTGATGACGATGCACGACCACGTCCACGTCCACGGCCACGTCCACTAGAAACAGAGACTGTCTGCCCTGTGTTCTTGGCTCTGCACGCTCTGCCTCCCCTTGGCGGTCTTCCAGCCATTGTAGTCGGTAGTCCTGTGGGTGCTGCTGAGAAGAAAATATAGGAGCTCTGTGTGATGCCACTAACACACTAGAAGTCCTATAGGTGCTTCTGCAAAGAAAATATAGGAGCTCTGTGTGATGCCACTAACACACTAGAAGTCCTGTGGGTGCTGCTGAGAAGAAAATATAGGAGCTCTGTGTGATGCCACTAACACACTAGAAGTCCTATGGGTGCTTCTGCAAAGAAAATATAGGAGCTCTGTGTGATGCCACTAACACACTAGAAGTCCTGTGGGTGCTGCTGAGAAGAATATATAGGAGCTCTGTGTGATGCCACTAACACACTAGAAGTCCTGTGGGTGCTGCTGAGAAGAAAATATAGGAGCTCTGTGTGATGCCACTAACACACTAGAAGTCCTATGGGTGCTTCTGCAAAGAAAATATAGGAGCTCTGTGTGATGCCACTAACACACTAGAAGTCCTGTGGGTGCTGCTGAGAAGAAAATATAGGAGCTCTGTGTGATGCCACTAACACACTAGAAGTCCTATAGGTGCTTCTGCAAAGAAAATAGGAGCTCTGTGTGATGCCACTAACACACTAGAAGTCCTGTGGGTGCTGCTGAGAAGAAAATATAGGAGCTCTGTGTGATGCCACTAACACACTAGAAGTCCTATGGGTGCTTCTGCAAAGAAAATATAGGAGCTCTGTGTGATGCCACTAACACACTAGAAGTCCTGTGGGTGCTGCTGAGAAGAATATATAGGAGCTCTGTGTGATGCCACTAACACACTAGAAGTCCTATGGGTGCTTCTGCAAAGAAAATAGAGGAGCTCTGTGTGATGCCACTAACACACTAGAAGTCCTGTGGGTGCTTCTGCAAAGAAAATAGAGGAGCTCTGTGTGATGCCACTAACACACTAGAAGTCCTGTGGGTGCTGCTGAGAAGAATATATAGGAGCTCTGTGTGATGCCACTAACACACTAGAAGTCCTATGGGTGCTTCTGCAAAGAAAATAGAGGAGCTCTGTGTGATGCCACTAACACACTAGAAGTCCTGTGGGTGCTGCTGAGAAGAATATATAGGAGCTCTGTGTGATGCCACTAACACACTAGAAGTCCTGTGGGTGCTTCTGCAAAGAAAATAGAGGAGCTCTGTGTGATGCCACTAACACACTAGAAGTCCTGTGGGTGCTTCTGCAAAGAAAATAGAGGAGCTCTGTGTGATGCCACTAACACACTAGAAGTCCTGTGGGTGCTGCTGAGAAGAATATATAGGAGCTCTGTGTGATGCCACTAACACACTAGAAGTCCTATGGGTGCTTCTGCAAAGAAAATATAGGAGCTCTGTGTGATGCCACTAACACACTAGAAGTCCTGTGGGTGCTTCTGCAAAGAAAATAGAGGAGCTCTGTGTGATGCCACTAACACACTAGAAGTCCTGTGGGTGCTGCTGAGAAGAATATATAGGAGCTCTGTGTGATGCCACTAACACACTAGAAGTCCTATGGGTGCTTCTGCAAAGAAAATAGAGGAGCTCTGTGTGATGCCACTAACACACTAGAAGTCCTGTGGGTGCTTCTGCAAAGAAAATAGAGGAGCTCTGTGTGATGCCACTAACACACTAGAAGTCCTGTGGGTGCTGCTGAGAAGAATATATAGGAGCTCTGTGTGATGCCACTAACACACTAGAAGTCCTGTGGGTGCTTATGCAAAGAAAATAGAGGAGCTCTGTGTGATGGGACTAACACACTTCAAGTCCTATAGGTGCTTCTGGGAAGAAAATATTGCTCTGTGTGTGTAATGGGACTAACACACTTCAAGTCCTATAGGTGCTTCTGGGAACAAAATATAGCTCTGTGTGTGTAATGGGACTAACACACTTCAAGTCCTATAGGTGCTTCTGGGAACAAAATATAGCTCTGTGTGTGTAATGGGACTAACACACTTCAAGTCCTATAGGTGCTTCTGGGAACAAAATATAGCTCTGTGTGTGTAATGGGACTAACACACTTCAAGTCCTATAGGTGCTTCTGGGAACAAAATATAGCTCTTTGTGTGTAATGGGACTAACACACTTCAAGTCCTATAGGTGCTTCTGGGAACAAAATATAGCTCTGTGTGTGTAATGGGACTAACACACTTCAAGTCCTATAGGTGCTTCTGGGAACAAAGTATAGCTCTTTGTGTGTAATGGGACTAACACACTTCAAGTCCTATAGGTGCTTCTGGGAACAAAATATAGCTCTGTGTGTGTAATGGGACTAACACACTTCAAGTCCTATAGGTGCTTCTGGGAACAAAGTATAGCTCTTTGTGTGTAATGGGACTAACACACTTCAAGTCCTATAGGTGCTTCTGGGAACAAAATATAGCTCTGTGTGTGTAATGGGACTAACACACTTCAAGTCCTATAGGTGCTTCTGGGAACAAAATATAGCTCTTTGTGTGTAATGGGACTAACACACTTCAAGTCCTATAGGTGCTTCTGGGAACAAAATATAGCTCTGTGTGTGTAATGGGACTAACACACTTCAAGTCCTATAGGTGCTTCTGGGAACAAAGTATAGCTCTTTGTGTGTAATGGGACTAACACACTTCAAGTCCTATAGGTGCTTCTGGGAACAAAATATAGCTCTGTGTGTGTAATGGGACTAACACACTTCAAGTCCTATAGGTGCTTCTGGGAACAAAGTATAGCTCTTTGTGTGTAATGGGACTAACACACTTCAAGTCCTATAGGTGCTTCTGGGAACAAAATATAGCTCTGTGTGTGTAATGGGACTAACACACTTCAAGTCCTATAGGTGCTTCTGGGAACAAAGTATAGCTCTTTGTGTGTAATGGGACTAACACACTTCAAGTCCTATAGGTGCTTCTGGGAACAAAATATAGCTCTGTGTGTGTAATGGGACTAACACACTTCAAGTCCTATAGGTGCTTCTGGGAACAAAATATAGCTCTGTGTGTGTAATGGGACTAACACACTTCAAGTCCTATAGGTGCTTCTGGGAACAAAATATAGCTCTGTGTGTGTAATGGGACTAACACACTTCAAGTCCTATAGGTGCTTCTGGGAACAAAATATAGCTCTTTGTGTGTAATGGGACTAACACACTTCAAGTCCTATAGGTGCTTCTGGGAACAAAATATAGCTCTGTGTGTGTAATGGGACTAACACACTTCAAGTCCTATAGGTGCTTCTGGGAACAAAGTATAGCTCTTTGTGTGTAATGGGACTAACACACTTCAAGTCCTATAGGTGCTTCTGGGAACAAAATATAGCTCTGTGTGTGTAATGGGACTAACACACTTCAAGTCCTATAGGTGCTTCTGGGAACAAAGTATAGCTCTTTGTGTGTAATGGGACTAACACACTTCAAGTCCTATAGGTGCTTCTGGGAACAAAATATAGCTCTGTGTGTGTAATGGGACTAACACACTTCAAGTCCTATAGGTGCTTCTGGGAACAAAATATAGCTCTTTGTGTGTAATGGGACTAACACACTTCAAGTCCTATAGGTGCTTCTGGGAACAAAATATAGCTCTGTGTGTGTAATGGGACTAACACACTTCAAGTCCTATAGGTGCTTCTGGGAACAAAGTATAGCTCTTTGTGTGTAATGGGACTAACACACTTCAAGTCCTATAGGTGCTTCTGGGAACAAAATATAGCTCTGTGTGTGTAATGGGACTAACACACTTCAAGTCCTATAGGTGCTTCTGGGAACAAAGTATAGCTCTTTGTGTGTAATGGGACTAACACACTTCAAGTCCTATAGGTGCTTCTGGGAACAAAATATAGCTCTGTGTGTGTAATGGGACTAACACACTTCAAGTCCTATAGGTGCTTCTGGGAACAAAGTATAGCTCTTTGTGTGTAATGGGACTAACACACTTCAAGTCCTATAGGTGCTTCTGGGAAGAAAATATAGCTCTGTGTGTGTAATGGGACTAACACACTTCAAGTCCTATAGGTGCTTCTGGGAACAAAATATAGGAGCTCTGCCTGCCTGCCACGAACACACTACAAGTCCTATAGGTGCTTCTGGTAACAAAATATAGGAGCTCTGCCTGCCTGCCACTAACACACTACAAGTCCTATAGGTGCTTCTGGTAACAAAATATAGGAGCTCTGCCTGCCTGCCACTAACACACTACAAGTCCTATAGGTGCTTCTGGTAACAAAATATAGGAGCTCTGCCTGCCTGCCACTAACACACTACAAGTCCTATAGGTGCTTCTGGTAACAAAATATAGGAGCTCTGCCTGCCTGCCACGAACACACTACAAGTCCTATAGGTGCTTCTGGTAACAAAATATAGGAGCTCTGCCTGCCTGCCACTAACACACTACAAGTCCTATAGGTGCTTCTGGTAACAAAATATAGGAGCTCTGCCTGCCTGCCACGAACACACTACAAGTCCTATAGGTGCTTCTGGTAACAAAATATAGGAGCTCTGCCTGCCTGCCACTAACACACTACAAGTCCTATAGGTGCTTCTGGTAACAAAATATAGGAGCTCTGCCTGCCTGCCACGAACACACTACAAGTCCTATAGGTGCTTCTGGTAACAAAATATAGGAGCTCTGCCTGCCTGCCACGAGCACACTACAAGCCCCTCTTTGTCAATCAATCTTTGTAACTGAATCTATCTAACTCAATCTCTGTAAGTGAATCTATCTAACTATCTCAATGCAGCAGAGTGTCACAGAATCTGCCTGCTCAATCTGCGCCGGAACAGCATGTGACCGGCGCAGACGGCGTGGCGGCGTTTTATAGGGGGGGGCGTGTACTACAGCCCCTGAGCTGTAATTGGCTACAGGCGTCCTGCCTGTAGCCAATTATGGCTCTTCGATTTTCCGGGGCTGTGATTGGCCAAGCATGCGGGGTCACAGTGCATGCTTGGCCAATCATCAGCCAGCAATGCACTGCGTCGGCCGCGCCGGCCGCAATGCATTGCGGGGCCGCTCGCATCACACGAACGTGATGCGAGCGGCCAAAATAGTTCTGGGCTCGCAGAGCGAGCGAACGCCCGGTGCTCGATGCGAACGTGGGTTCGCATCGAGCACCGGGCCCATCCTTAGTGGTGATTACAGCTAGCATTTGCTTCAACATAAAATACTGTAGAAGTATAGGTTGGAAGTTATTGGTACCCTTTGGTTCAAAGATAGGAAACAAAAAACATATACAAATGATCTATCCCAACTTTTGTTTGTTTTCCTTTTCTTATTCTCTTTATTAATTGTTTTCTTCTTTAATTTTTTCTGAGGTTCTTGAGTTATATATCTGTTTGTATGCTTACAATATTTTACAACACTGTATAATTGCTTTAAGACTTTTTCATTTTTTTTTTTCGTTTTTTTTGTACCAGTGGTAACAGTTATATTCCAGAGAATAATTTTGTGCTTATTATTAAAGACATCACACATGTGATTTAAAATACCGCATTTATCGGCGTATAACACGTTTCGGCGTATAGTATAACACGCACCCCAAGTTTAGGAGGGAATTTTAAGGAAAAAAACTTTTAGGAGGGAAGTTTAAGGATAAAAACTTACATTTAAATGCCCATCAATGCTGCCCTGCCCAGTGTCCATCTGCAGCCTTGTCCATAATTGTAGCCTTGCCCAGTGTCCATCTGCAGCCTTGCCCAGTGCCTTTGCAGCCTTGCCAGTCTCTTTGCAGCATTGCCCCAATTTAAAATTGGCACCGATTTCCGCTGACTGAGCGGAAAGGAGCAAGCAGAGCCGAGATACAGAAAGCCGAGTGTACTTCAGCTGGACTCGGCTCTGCTCACTGTCCCGCCCATCTCCACTGATTGCGAGAGGAGCGAGCGCCGCTGACATACAGAAAGCCGAGTGTACTTCGGCTTTACTCGGCTCCTCTCACAGTCCCGCCCACCTCCACTGATTGCGAGAGGAGCGAGCGCCGCTGACATACAGAAAACCAAGTGTACTTCGGCTGGACTCGGCTCAGCTCACAGTCAGGGGTGGGACTGCGAGAGGAGCCGAGACTAGCCGAAGTACACTCGGTTTTCTGTATGTCAGCGGCGCTCGCTCCTCTCGCAATCAGTGGAGGTGGGCGGGACTGCGAGAGGAGCCGAGTAAAGCTGAGTGTACTTTAGCTTTGTGTATCTCGGCTCTGGTCGTTTACTCACAATCAGCGGGAGATCGGCGGGGATCGGCGTATAACACGCACCCACAATTTCCCCCTGATTTTAAGGGGGAAAAAGTGTGTGTTATACACCGATAAATACGGTATTACACTGAGTAGTCTATATACCAGAACAAGTGCAAAAATATGGTGTTCACAATAAATGACTGTTAGCCAGAGTGTTTGCATAGGGGTTGATTTACTAAAACTGGCCAGAGCAAAATCTGGTTCAGCTATGCATGGTAGCCAATCAGCTTCTAACTTCAGATTGTTCAATTAAGCTTTGACAATAAAACCCAGAAACGGATTGGTTTCTATGCAGAGCTTCACCAGATTTTAGTAACTCATCCCAATAGTCCTGTACTTTTCTACTTTCCGTAAAATGGATTTAATTAGCTGTGAGTGGCTCAGCTGATTTTTGTCATCTTCATGTATGTGGAATTATGAAGCACCGATACCGCTGGATGAGATTTGTTGGTGTGTTCATTTTTGGTTGGCTGCATTAATAACTTTGAAGTTCCACACGTTATCAGAGAGATGTGAATTACCACATAAGGAAAATAAATCCCCTAAAAACACATACCTAAATAGGACTTTAACAGTACCACACTAAAAAAGACCTCCAAGTAAAAGCAAACGATTTTTATCGTATTCAGTAAAAAGACGATATATGAGGGACTAAGTTATACACATAATGACAAAAATTAAAATCTGCATGAAGACAGTCTTCATATTATATATTACATCAACCCTAATAATTCCTGCCGTGATGCTTTTACAAAAATTCCACTCATAGCAACTTGACTGTATCTTTTGCCTGCTTCTTCAGGACGATAAATTGATTGATTGATGAGGCAGGGCAAAAACAGTCACATGGATTGAAAACCCAACAGCCAAAGATTCATAAAAAAAGCCTGACAATCAATGGAGCAGAGAAGTGTGATCAACAAGCCTCCTATGAGTAATTGCCAAGAATCCAGGCAGCATGACCCCACAGTGCTCCAGTACTACTGCATTCAATGCTACTAGTGTGAAGGACTGCAGGTAACAGAAATGTGTAAGGCATGGGTGTGATGGAAAGGCACCGTGTGTAACCCAGCGGTATGAGGCACTGCATGTGATAAAGAGGTGCCAGGCATCATTTTTATACCAAAACATAAAAAATCATATTAAAGAAATGCAAAGTATCCTCTAATTTGCATCTGGGGATTCGGGGGCAAGATTATCACAGTAAGTTTGGGGGCAAAAAGGATATGTACACTTCAAAAATACATTTACCTTTAGGGTACACCTAATAGACGTTTTGTCCTTACTTTTAGTTTTCTTTTTCTACAGTATATTGTAGTTTTTTTCAGCTTTCTTTTGTTACCAAAATTTGATCTCTAACTTTACTTTGTAAAAAAAGAGGTTCTTTCAGAGACTTTAGTGGAGAGAAAAATTACAATTGGAGTTAGGAGCTTTTCAAAGTCTACAGAGTAATATTAGAAAGCAAGAACTAAGTATACTGCTAATAATGAAATTCTACATTTCTCTGTCCCGGTGACAAATGTATGTAGTGTGAAAAAAAAGCCGCAATCAATGCTAGCAACTTTAAGGCCTTGACTCTAATAACAACTCAATATATAAACGGCTTCAAATAAAAGATAACAAATGACCCAGTGTTTTTCTTTAATATGGCGCAATGTATAATCTGTGGAACACACACTGCTGTATTGATTAAGTCCAGCCATGATACGACTATGTTTTCATATAATGCTTAGAATATTTTGTTCGGTCTTTATTGTTTCTGGTGCCCAGAGATTTATTCTCATTTATGGAATAGTCATCCATTTTCTTCTAAACATTCTTTTATTCTGTATCTGAAAGCCACAGTAATATCGTTCTCAGTCTTAATATATTTACAAGTCATTGTTGATAGTTAAGTTGATAATTAATCATGAGCCCACACCAAACAATAACCAACACTAATATCAATCAGTAATAAAATACAAAAGAAATGTTTACAAATGTTTCTCAGGTAAGAATAAAAATAGGGAAAAAGTGTGAAAACTAGGAACTGGGCACTTAAACCCCCTTCCTAACCAGACCAATTTTCAGCTTTCAGTGCTCTCACATTTTGAATGACAATTACTCAGTCATTCAAACTGTACCCATACGAAATTTTTTGTCCTTTTTTTTCACACAAATAGAGCTTTCGTTTGGTGGTATTTAACCACTTCAATACAGGGTACTTATACACCCGTCCTGCCCAGGCCAATTTTCAGCTTTCAGAGCTGTCGCTCTTTGAAAGACAATTGCGCGGTCATGCAACACTGTATCCAAATGAAATGTTTTATTTTTTTCCCACAAATAGAGCTTTCTTTTAGTGGTATTTGATCACCTCTGTGGTTTTTATTTCTTGCGCTCTAAACAAAAGAAGAGTGACAAGTTTGAAAAAAAAACACAATATTTTTTACTTTTTGCTATAATAAATATCCCAATTTTTTTTTAAACAAATTTTTTCCTCAGTTTAGGCTGATACGTATTCTTCTACATATTTTTGGTAAAAAAAAAAATCTAATTAAGCATATATTGATTGGCTTGCACAAAAGTTATAGCGTCTACAAAATAGGGGATAGATTTATAGAATTTTATTATTATTGTTTTTTTACTAGTAATGGCAGCGATCTACGATTTTTATGGTGACTGCGATATTGTGGCGGACATATCGGACACTTTTGACACATTTTTGGGACCATTCACATTTATACAGCGATCCGTGCTATAAAAATGCATTGATTACTGTATAAATGTGACTGGCAATGAAGGGATTAACACTAGGGGGCGATTGAGGGGTTAATTATGTTACCTAGGGAGTGATTCTAACTGTAGGGGGAGGGGAATCACAAGGGGAGGAGACTGATCGGTGTTCCTCTGTACAAGGAACACACCACCAGTCTCTCACACACAGATCCACGGTCCTGCTTTGTTACTGGGCAATCGCATGCGCATCAGGGCCCCAGTGACGCGGCACATGTGGCGCGCCCCCCTGGGGGGGGGCGGGAAGGCGATCACGTCATATGACGTCCACCCAAAACTAGAGCTGCACCGAAAGGAAAAAAAACGGAAGAGTTGGGGAGGAGATCCTGTACCAACAATCCAATGTTAATACAGCGATCTCTCGCTGAGCTATTGTGTTTTGACAGGGGGGGTGCCCCCCCACACCAGAAACACACTGGTCAGAGCACTCAGCCATTGGCTGAGAGTGCTGATTGGATGCCAATTGGCAGACCTTTTTCGGTCATACCCCTTCAACAGAAGGTGCATGTTTGGCCAGCTTCTTGAACTGGCTTCCGTACACAAGGGCCAAATGTCGGATGGTTTTAATTGAAGCGACCGATACTGCTCGATATTCAGCCCAAGGGCTTTATAACCCTTCTCTGTTTGTTCCAAAACAAAAAAATTTTTTAGTTGTACATACATTTGAACCCTTTACATAATCTTAACACCTAAACCTGACTTTCAGCCCCCGTTCACACCTTCTGGTTTTAGTGTGCGTATTGGCATGCAAACCAACTTGTATGTCTTTTGGAACACATGTTATACCAGTGGGACCATAAACATCTATGCATTGTGTTTTGAAAAATAAGTCATGCCTGTTTTTCTGTGCATTTTTATGCCCCATGAGACCCATGGACATCTATAGTGTGTTTTAATTGTTTTTCATGCATTGCCAGCCCCTGGGATTCGATTCTTTCAAAGTCCACACCAGCGATGTCCCTGCAGGAAATTCTCATTGGCCAAACCAAAAACACATGACACATGAAATGCAGATTAACACATCAAAAATGTACTGCTTTGTACCACTATACATAAAGAACATGCATAGATGATCACCTTGTAAAACAACCCATTCAGTTTAAAATAGAAGTAAAAGGCAAACCTTTGTGTATAGATATAAAATACATACCTTTTTCCCTTTTTTTTGTATAAGTGACCACATACCCTCAGTTCTTAGTTGAATGAGAACTGGGGGGGGGGGGGGTGCAGCAGCACACTGGTCTTCCCAATCAATAGGGGAGGGGTTGTCAGGACAAATCTGATCTTTGGAGGAGAGCAGGCTAGAGAATTGATCATGGTGTGTTCTGTTTAGTGTGGTCAGTTTGTAATAGGAAAGCAGAGGGGCTGGCAGGAACATTAGGGATTTCACACAAAGGAAGCAATACAGAGAGAACAGGATACTTTTTCATAGCACAGCAGGCACATATCAGGAATATATCGCTGTCGGCGCGCGCGTGTGTCGGTCGGGACCCCCGTGAGTCCGGTCGCGGGTCCTGCGGACTCGATCGCCATGGAGAAACCCGCGATCGTCTCGCGGGAAGGCTGAACGGGGAGATGCGGAAGTAAACAGCATCTCCCTGTTCTGCCTAGCAACAAGTGACACTGATCTCTGCTCCCTGTGAGTGGAGCAGAGATCAGTGTTCACTAACACACAGCCACGCCCCCCACAGTTAGTAACACGCCCCTAGGACACACTTAACCCCTACACTGCCACCCCCTGGTTAACCCCTTCACTGCCAGTGTCATTTACACAGGAATCAGTACATTTGTATAGCACCGATTGCTGTATAAATGAAAATGGTCCCAAAAATGTGTCAAAAATGTCCGACGTGTCCACCATAAGGTCGCAGTCACAATAAAAATTGCTGATCGCCGCCATTACTAGTAAAAAAAAAAAATAATAAAAAAATGCCATAAAACTATCCTCTATTTTGTAAACGCTATAACTTTTGCACAAACCAATCAATAATCGCTTATTTTTTATATTTTTTTATATATTTTTGGGGGATATTTATTATAGCAAAAAGTAAAAAATAATGTGTTTTTTTCAAAATTGTTGCTCTTTTTTTTTTATAACGCAAAAAATAAAAACCGCAGGGGTGATCAAATACCACCAAAAGAAAGCTCTATTTGTGGGAAAAAAAGGACGTCAATTTTGTTTGGGAGCCACGTCGCACGACCGCGCAATTGTCAGTTAAAGCAGCGCAGTGCCGAATCGCAAAAAGTGGTCTGGTCTTAAGCCAGCAAAATGGTCGGTCTGAAAGTGGTTAAAGACCACTGCTGCTCTCTCTCCTTGTTCAGAGTGACTGGTCTTGTCTTCACACTCTCCTGTATTTACTGCAGTGTGTGAAACCAATGGGTCCTTCCCACAACTCTGTTCTCAGCATAAAATAAATTATCATGTACCAAAAGACACATTACCCAAGCTCTCACAATGAATTGCTACATACACTCACTGGCCATTTTATTAGATACACCTGTTCAGTTGCTTGGTAACACAAATTGCAGCAACTCAATGCATTTAGGCATCTAGACGTGGTGAAGATGACTTGCTGAAATTCAAACCGAGCATCAGAGTGAGGAAGAAAGGGTATTTAAGCGACTTTGAACATGGCATGGTTGTTGGTGCCAGATGGGCTGGTCTGAGTATTTCAAAAACTGCTGATCTACTGGGATCAATGGTCCGAAAAAGAGAAAATATTCAGTGAGCGGCAGTTCTGTGGAGGTCAGAGGAGAATGGGCAAAGTAGAAATATAAAACAGTAACTCAAAAATCACTCGTTACATCCAAAGCATGCAGAATACCATCTCTGAATGCACAAGACATTGAACCCTGAAGCATATGGGCTACAGCAGCAGAAGACCACACTGCCTGCCACTCCTGTCAGCTAAGAACAGGAAACTGAGGCTACAATTTGCACAGGTCTTACAAGCGCACTTTTTTTTGGAAAAAATACACTTTTTAGAATTAAAAAATAAGACAACAGTAAAAAAAAACTGTCCTATTGAAAGTGCAAAATATATATATATAATGACACCAAATCCTCCACCGCAGTGATTAATGGGAGATACAACTCCCGTTAGAAAACAGGCTCACCAGATGGTGTTGCCATTCACTCTCGTGTTTGGCAAATAAGCTCAGGAATTTAAATTGAAAGGCTGCTGTAAAACATGCTTGGATTTGACTCCACACGTAAAGAATAGAGGGAGAGATAGAGCCTCCAATATTGTAAAATCACTTAGGAGTCACTTTGTTACAGGGGCTAAACCAGAAGTGATGAAACACGTTGGCACGTGGCTACACGGCGACTGTATGTTGAGGCTGGGATGGTGATCTGATGCTTAGCGAATGAAGCAGTGGTGACATCGCAGCACAGAGCCACCCGGCATGTCTTGTACCATGTTACAAAAAGGCTTGTTTTAACTTTATTGTATTTATGTGCAATATATATTTTAACCACTTCAGCCCCGGAAGGATTTGCCCCCTTAATGACCAGGCCATTTTTTGCGATATAGCACTGCATAATTTTAACTGACAATTACACGGTCATGCAACACTATACCCAAACAAATAGAGCTTTCTTTTGGTGGTATTTTATCACCTCTGGGTTTCTTATTTTTTGCGCTATAAACAAACAAACACCAACAATTTAAAAAGAGAAAAAAATGTTTTATTTTCTGCTATAATACATATAAAAAAAAAAAAAATATATATATATATATATATATATAAAAAATGTATTCATCAGTTTAGGCCGATATATATTCTTTTTGGTAAAAAAAGTCACTATAGGCGTATATTGATTGGTTTGAGCAAAAGTTATCACGGCTACAAACTACGGAATAGATTTAGGGACTTATTTTTTTTTTTATTGTTTTACTGGTAATATCGGCGATCTGCGATTTTTAGCGGGACTGCGACATTGTGCCAGACAAATCTGACCCCAAATGACACTTTTTGGGGACCAGTGACAATATTACATTGATCAGTGCTATAAAAATGCACTGATCAATGTACAAAAGACACTGGCAGGGAAGGGGTTAACACTAGGGGGAGATCAAGGGGTTAACTGTGTTCCCTCAGCGTGTTCTAACTGTAGGGGGGATGGGCTTAGTGGGACATGACGGAGATCACTGCTCCTGATAACTGGGAACAGTAGATCTCTGTCATGTCATCTGGCAGAACAGGGAATTGCCTTGTTTACATAGGTAGTTCCCTGCTCTGCCTCTCCTCACCGCGATCGCGGGTCGCCGGTGGACATCGAGTCCACGGGGCCCGCGGGCATGCTCCCGCGGCAAGTGCGCGTGTGCCCCGCTATCCTCCTTGCACGGACCGACGTACAGGTACATCCGTTCATGCAGGAGAGCCGACCTTCCGCAGTATATCTGCATTAGCAAGTCGGCAAGTGGTTAATTGATCAATATCCTAAAAGATTTTACACTATTGGAGGCTCTATCTCTCCCTCTATTCTTTACATTATGTGGAGTCGAATCCAAGCATGAGAACGGAGTATGGTGTTTTACAGCAGTCTTTCAATTTAAATTCCTGAGCTTATTTGCCAAACACAAGAGTGAATGGCAACATCATCTGATGAGCCTGTTTTCTAACAGGAGTTGATCTCCCATTTATCACTGCGGTGGAGGATTTGGTGTCATTATATATATATATATATATTTTTTTTTTTTTTGCACTTTTAAAATGACATTTTTTTTATGTTTTATGGCGTGGATTTACAAGATTTTTTCACAATTAATTTATTTGATTTGTTTTTTTGGACAAGTTTATTGTTTGAATATATGAACGCTACTATGGAAAAGATATATATGCATTTTGTTATATATTTATGTTTTCACCTTTTGATACCCTCAGTGTTTTTAGCTTAATGCCGCGTACACACGATCAGAATTCTCATTGGAAAAAAAGCCCTGATGGTTTTCCCGACGGAAATTCCGACGGAATTCCACTCAAACTGTCTTGCCTACACACGGTCACACCAAATTCCGACCGTCAAGAACGTGGTGACGTACAACACCACAACGAGCCGAGAAAAAATTAAGTTTAATGCTTCCGAGAATGCGTCAAATTGTTTCCGGACATGCATAGGAATTTTGCGCGTCGGAAATCCGATAGAAACCTTTTCCGTCAGAAAAATTGATAACATGCTCTCAAATTTTTGCTGGCGGAAATTTGGCCAGCAAAATTCCGATGGAGCCTACACACCGTCGCATTTTCCGATGAAAAGCTCTCATCGTTTTTTTGCTGGCCAAAATTCCGATCGTGTGTACACGGCATAACACATTGAGCACAATAAAATAAACATTGCCCAATAAACTATTTGTTAAAATTCTTCCCCCGGAACTTCACGACTCTCAATGCTCCTGGCTTCTGCTGTCTTATGCCGTGTACACACGATTGGAAATGCCCCCAGCAAAACTCTGATGAGAGCTTTTTGTCGGAAAATGCGACCGTGTGTATGCTCCATCGGTCTTTTGCGGAATTCCAGCCAGCAAAATATTGAGAGCATGTTCTCTATTTTACGGTCGTGAAAAATGCGATCGTCTGTATGCAATTCGGACGTGCAAAAAATCACTCATGCTCGGAAACAATTCGACACATGCTCGGAAGCATTGAATAATTTTCTCGGCTTGTCGTAGTGTTGTATGTCACCGCGTTCTTGACGGACGAATATTCAGAGAACTTGAGCGGAATTCCGTTGGAAAAACCATCCAGTTCCAGTTGTGTGTACGCGGCATCCGTGCTCCTTCCCTGAAATTCTGCTCTTCACAGGAAAATGTAACAGTGGGCAGTGCACTCTGGAGCCAGTCTGTTAGCTTGGAGAAGGGAGGTAGGAGGTGAAGGAGAGTGCTTGCCATCCTACAGTAGGTGTCTTTCTATTGATGAACACAGTGTAGGGAGACCCGACTCTAGTTCCTGCATGCAACAGTGTCTCAATAGAATTCTGCAAGAGAATGGAGCCACCCTGAAACAGGAAAACTAGGGAAGTGGTTATGACACCAGATTAAGGGCCGGTTCACACTGGTCAGACATACGCTCCGACTTCGACAGCACAAGTTGCATGACATGTCAGAATCAATGGTTCCCTATAAGAGCCGTCTTAACTGGTCCGACTTGTGTTGGTTTGACTTTGAAAATGCTTCTTGCACTACTTTGGTCCGACTTGGGCATGATTTCCCATTGATTTGAATGGAAGTTGGGATCATCATCTTAACAGATCTGACTTGTGGCATGTGACTTGTGTTCTGAGGATTTTGAGGGGGAACCCCACGGCAAATTTGAAAAAAAAAAACTGTGTGGGGCCCCCCCCCCTCAAGATTCATACCAGACTCAAAGGGTCTGGTATGATTGGATCAAAGTTGGATCCCGTTTATTGAAATCACATGGAAGTCAGACATGAAGTCAGATCAGAAGCCATGTGACTTTCAGTGTGAACATGGCCTTAACTGGAACATAGACAAGGATTAAAGTATAAATAAACTGCATACTCAGTGAGTGATTAAATCAGCTGCTGAAAGTGCTTAACATGACTAACAAAGAACGAAAGACAAAATTCAACAAAGAAAGTCTTTTATATAATATTACATTAATACACCATCTACTGTATTGCCAATTGTATGAAATGAACTCTATCCAGGGTTTAAATATTTGTTTATGAATAGCACAGCTTCCTGTATTTCATATTACATTATAAAGATTGCAAAGAAAAGGACAAGCATTAAAAGCACTATAATGGCAAAGCTATAGAGATTGCCCTTTACCATCAGATAAATGGTACAACCTATATAGATAAATCTAAGGTCAATCAGAAACCTTCATCCATAAGAGCTGCTTTATTCTCTTTACAAACGCACAATTTGTTTTGTCCATGCTGTAGGCAATAAATCAAAGCCAATGATGTCTTCTGTGGGTTATTTACGTGGAAGAAAATAGTAGAGGACGTTTGAGCTCAGTTCTGATGATGAAGACATGAGGCTTTCAATCAACGGAGCACATAAATGGAGTCATCAGAGGCTTAACTTGGGGAGTCATAAACATGATAAGGTTGTAAATTATTGAATGAAGGCCATTTTGATTCAAAGTCTATATATTCTGTTGCTGGAGAACTTTGAAGGTGGTACAATAGTAGTCAAATGTGTGTCCTTTACGTCTTTGACATTGCTGTGATAATAGATAACATAATGTGCAGCATCTGACTTAATACATTAAAAAATAAAAGTAAAACAATGCATAGACATTAGGGCTCATGTTGATGGATGTTCTTTCCCTGATGTGTGTTTTGAACACAAGGGACCTCTTTATACATTGACATACATCCTATAGATCTCGGTTCATCCAACCAGGATAGTCACCCTCTGAACAGTGCCAGATTTAGACCTTGGGGCACCCGGGGAACATCAAGTTCAGGGGCCCATCAACATATTATATGACAAATAAAAAAGTTAACTTAAATGAATAATAAACCACATTTGTTCTAATGAAAATATAAGTTCTGAAGAAGACACTTGCTGATTATTTTCCCTCAGTTTTATTGACTGTAATAAAACACATTAGAAAGGTAATTGGAACTGTTAAGTCTTTCATCACAGTTATGCATCACACTACAATATTTTTTTTTTTCTTCCTTCACTTAGCACCTGCAAAATCTTTTAATTAAGTCGCCCATAGATGGATTGAATCTCTGCTAGTTCAGCAGGGACCGCCCATAAATTGATCCATCTAATGACAGATTGGTTATACCCAAGTTGATCCATCGATCGACTTGTGTTCAACCAGCCTGTTGGATTTTTTACATGAGATTACTGCCAGTGGCTATCAGCACTAGCAGTAATCTTTTTGTTCTACTGGGCGGGAAGGCTCCCTGTGTCCCCCCCCCCCCCCACCAACAGAACACAATAGCGCTGAGGTAGGCATACCCCCATCAACACCCAGATGGAAGGAAATAAAATTGCATAATCTTTGGGCTGCCTAACTCATCAAACTGTACCATCTTGAGGACACTCTTGAGGATGCTATCGACACCCAGTAGGCACCGAGCACTAAGTATTTCATGGGTCGCTGTGGTTCTCAGATAATTCCTTATCAGTGCCAATTTGCTAAACTGCCTTTCTCCCAAACAACTTGTAACCATCATGCTCAAATATTTTCTAAGAGCTACATTAGCACTTGGAAATGCATCATCAAGCCTTTCATCATGTAATAAAACTGCCTGTTGAGATGGAGTGAGGCATGACCGAAGCTTAGCAAAGGCTGCAATCTAGCCTGTTTCATCAATGAATACACTACTGGAGTCTCGAGGTAAAATAGGTTTCATTTTTTCATAAAGGAACTCTGGGGCCCCCTTCTGGCTCGGAGGCCTGGGGCAGTTGCTCCTATTGCTCCCTTATAAATATGGCTCTCTAATAAACATAGCAGTTGAATCCAGTGTAATTTCACGTGTTAAAATGCAGTACATGGAATGTTCACCAGTCATTTGAAGTGTAAAAAACAATAATCTTCTAAACCTTATGCCCACTATGAAGGCTGGTAGTTTACTGAGTGAACATGAAGAAGGGAGGGGGTCTATTTAAGGACTAAACCAATTAGCACCAATATACAGGTAAACTGGAATATACCATTTTACAGACATTAAATGACATGTTGTAGTTACCCTGATTTCACACTAGATATCAGCACAAAGTTATTTATACATACATAATAAAATCCAGTGCAACAGTAATGGATACATGAAAAGTGTTCTAGAAAAGCAAGGGTCAATAGGTTTTTGTCTAAGACATTGACCCTGCTTTGGTCTTGATACTGTCAGAATTGTAGACAACTGGAGCGTGGGAAGAAGACACTGTGGGTAGGAGTGAAGGATCTTGTAAGTAAAGCTTCTTTTTTTTAGCTTTCCAGAGTTTGCTTTAATGAAGCAGTACACATGACATTTCAGAGGCTCTGTTTGACTGTTTAACCACTTGCCGACCGCCCCCTGTATATATACGTCGGCAGAATGGCACGTACAGGCAGAACCACGTACCTGTACGTGCCATTCTTCCGGCGGGTGGGGGGTCCGATCGGACCCCCCCCGGCCGGCGGGGACGGTCGGGATCGCTTCAGGAGCGATCCGGGATGAGGGGACGGCCAGTGGTTTCTGGCCACCCCCTCGCGATCGCTCCTGGCGAATCAGATGCTTCCTCTGTCTGTGTCAATCAAAACACAGGCAGAGGAAGTGATGTCACGCTCGGTGCGCCGGTCTATGTGACCGGAACGCCGAGCTGTGAACATCTAAAGGTTAGTGCACCAACAGTACACTGACACCAGTACACATAGGCACACAAAACACCCCCCTGTCACCCCCAGATCACCCCCCAGATCACCCCCTCCCCCCCCAGTCACAGTGTCACTAATTGCAGTGATCATTTTTTTACTGATCACTGCATTTAGTGTCAGTGTGACTGTAATAACTGTCAGTGCAGTTAGTTTTAGGTCCAAGGTAGCCCCCCCCCCCCCCCCCCCTAATAAAGGTTTAACCCCTTGATTGCCCCCCAGGTAACCCTTTCACCCCCTTTTGCCAGTGTCACTAAGCGATCGTTTTTCTGATCGCTGTATTAGTGTCACTGCTGTCGCTAGGTAACCATTTTTTTTTTTTTAGGTAACCGCCATGTTTATATAGGTTCATAAATAGGTTTATAGGTCAGGTACCCCCATATTACAACCTAAATAAAGGTTTTAACCCCTTGATTGCCCCTAGAGTTAACCCTTTCACCAGTGATCACTGTATAACTGTCACTGGTGACGCTGGTTAGCCAGTTAGTTATTTCGTTATTTAGGTTCCCCGTCAGGTTTTTATATAGCGTCAGGTACCCCCATATATTACCTAATAAAGGTTTTAACCCCCTGATTGCCCCTAGTTAACCCTTTCACCCCCTTTTGCCAGTGTCACTAAGCGATCGTTTTTCTGATCGCTGCATTAGTGTCGCTAGGTAACCATTTTTTTTTTTTTAGGTAACCGCCATGTTTATATAGGTTCATAAATAGGTTTATAGGTCAGGTACCCCCATATTACAACCTAAATAAAGGTTTTAACCCCCTGATTGCCCCTAGAGTTAACCCTTTCACCAGTGATCACTGTATAACTGTCACTGGTGACGCTGGTTAGCCAGTTAGTTATTTCGTTATTTAGGTTCCCCGTCAGGTTTTTATATAGCGTCAGGTACCCCCATATATTACCTAATAAAGGTTTTAACCCCCTGATTGCCCCTAGTTAACCCTTTCACCCCCTTTTGCCAGTGTCACTAAGCGATCGTTTTTCTGATCGCTGCATTAGTGTCGCTAGGTAACCAGTTTTTTTTTGTATTACTGTTACGGGTGACGCTGGTTAGTTAGCTTGTTTTTTATACTGTCAGGGCACCCGCCATTTATTACCCAATAACGGTTTAACCCCCTGATCGCCCGGCGGGTGATATCAATTAGGTTTTAGGGTCAAATAAGGTCTGCGTCGCCCCAGGTTAGTGCCAGTACCGCAAACACCCACGCGCAAAGCATACACCTCCCTTAGTGGCACAGTATCTGAACAGATCAATATCTGATCTGATCAGATCTATACTAGCGTCCCAGCAGTTTAGGGTTCCAAAAAAAAACGCATTGTTAGCGGGATCAGCCCAGATACCTGCTAGCACCTGCGTTTTCCCCCTCCGCCCAGCCCAGCCCACCCAAGTGCAGTATCGATCGATCACTGTCACTTACAAAACACTAAGCACACATAACTGCAGCGTTCGCAGAGTCAGGCCTGATCCCTGCGATCGCTAACATTTTTTTTGTGGTAGCGTTTTGATTCAGTCGCTTCAGTCAGGAGCTTTTTTACCTGTGAATCTCAAAAAAATAAAAAAAAAAAAAATAGTTGTCGTTTTATTGTTCTCTCTCTCACTCTATTCTCTCTCTATTGTTGCTCTTTTTTTACTCCATTCTATTCTGCAATGTTTTATTATGTTTTATTATGTTTTATTATGTTTTATCATGCTTGCTTTTCAGGTATGTAATTTTGTTTACTGTGTGTTTTAGTGTTGAGCATTTTTTTGTTTTCAGGTGCGCCATTCAGTTGCAACGCGGATTTATTTATCTTGACAGCAACAGCGTTTGCTCCCACGATACATAAAGCCGCGACTCCAACGCTGTAGGAGGTGATTTCACCACCACAGTTAAAAAAAAGAGCATATATGCCGAAGCATGGGGGCAGCAGGGGGGGGGGAGGAGCGATTGGCTCCTAATGCCACGTACATACGGTCGAAATTCCGACCGTGTGTACACGGCATAACTTTTGCGGGAGGATGCCCCCATGCATCGGCATATATAAATGGTGCATGTATGCCCATCATTAGAAGTGGGTGGATGAAGGGAGGTATTCTAATGGTGGGCATACCCACCAATCAATCTCTTTTTTTCGTTCAGCCAAGAGGCTGCATGAAAAAAAAAAAAAGATTACAATATATGTCCAGTATGTTGCTGGACTTTGAATGGTTATACCAGAATGATGCCTGCAGGTTTAGGTATCATCTTGGTATCATTCTTTTCAGCCAGTGATCGGCTTTCATGTAAAAGCAATTCTAGCGGGTAATTAGCCTCTAGACTGCTTTTACAAGCAGTGGGAGGGAATGTCCCCCCTCCCGGATATAAACCGCGCCATTGGGAAATTGGGAAAGCATTTTATCACACCAATCTTGGTGTGGTCAGATGCTTTGAGGGCAGAGGAAAGATCTAGGGTCTAATAGACCCCAATTTTTTCAAAAAAAAGAGTACCTGTCACTGCCTATTGCTATCATAGGGGATATTTACATTCCCTGAGATAACAATAAAAATCATAACAAAGAAAAAAAAAAAATGGAAGGAAAAGTTTAAAAATAAAATAAAAAAGCTAAATAAATTAAAAAAAAAACAAAAAAAAAAAAAAAATAACACCCCTGCCCCCCCTTCTCTTGCGCAAAGGCGTACACAAGCGTTGGTCTGGCGTCATATGTAAACAGCAATTGCACCATGCATGTGAGGTATCACCGCGAAGGTCAGATCGAGGGCAGTAATTTTAGCAGTAGACCTCCTCCGTGAATCTAATGTGGTATCATGTAAAGGCTTTTAAAGGCTTTTAAAAATGTATGTAGTTTGTCGCCACTGCGTGTTTGTGCGCAATTTTAAAGCATGTCGTGTTTGGTATCCATGTACTCGGCCTAAGATCATATTTTTTATTTCATCAAAAATTTGAGCAATATAGTGTGTTTTAGTGCATTAAAATAAAAAAAAGTGTATTTTTTCCACAAAAAATGCGTTTGAAAAATCGCTGCGCAAATACTGTGTGGAAAAAAAAAATGCAACACCCACCATTTTAATCTGTAGGGCCTTTGCTTTAACAATATATATATAGTGTTTGGGGGTTCAACGTAATTTTCTTGCAAAAAAAAAATATGTTTTCATGTAAACAAAAAGTGTCAGAAAGGGCTTTGTCTACAAGTGGTTAGAAGAGTGGGTGACGTGTGACATAGGCTTCTAAATGTTGTGCATAAAATGCCAGGACAGTTCAAACCCCCCCCAAATGACCCCATTTTGGAAAGTAGACACCCCAAGCTATTTGATGAGAGCAATGTTGAGCCCATTAAATATTTTTTTTTTTTGTCCCAAGAGATTGAATAATGAAAAAAAAAAAAATATATATATTTTTTTTTACAAAAAGTTGTCACTAAATGATATATTGCTCAAACATGTCATGGGCATATGTGGAAATACACCCCAAAATACATTCTGTTGCTTCTCCTGAGTACGGGGATACCACATGTGTGGGACTTTTTGGGAGCCTAGCTGCGTACGGAACCCCAAAAACCAATCACCGCCTTCAGGCTTTCTAAGGGTGTAATTTTTTTATTTCACTTCTCACTGCCAATCACAGTTTCGGAGGCCATGGAATGCCCAGATGGCATAAAACCCCCCAAAATGACCCCATTTTGGAAAGTAGACACCCCAAGCTATTTGCTGAGAGGTATTGTGAGTATTTTGCAGATCTCGCTTTTTGTCACAAAGTTTTGAAAATTGAAAAAAGAAAAAAAAAATTTTTTTTTTTCTTTACTTTCTTCATTTTCAAAAACAAATGAGAGCTGTAAAATACTCACCATGCCTCTCAACAAATAGCTTGGGGTGTCTACTTTCCAAAATGGGGTCATTTGGGGGGGTTTTGTGCTATTTTGGCATTTTATGGCCTTCGAAACGGTGATAGGTAGTGAGGAGTGAAATCAAAAATTTGCACCCTTAGAAATCCTGAAGGCGGTGCTTGGGTTTCGGGGCCCCGTACGCGGCTAGGCTCCCAAAAAGTCCCACACATGTGGTATCCCCATACTCAGGAGAAGCAGCAAAATGTATTTTGGGGTGCAATTCCACATATAACTATGGCATGTGTGAGCAATATATCATTTAGTGACAACTTTTTGAAAAAAAAAAAAAATCTTTTTTATTTTTGTCTTTATTCAATCACTTGGGACTAAAAAAAAAAATATTCAATGGGCTCAACATGCCTCTCAGCAAATAGCTTGGGGTGTCTACTTTCCAAAATGGGGTCATTTGGGGGGGTTTTGTACTTCTCTGCCATTTTAGCACCTCAAGAAATGAAATAGGCAGTCATAAATTAAAAGCGGTGTAAATTCCAGAAAATGTACTCTAGTTTGTAGACGCTATAACTTTTGCGCAAACCAATAAATATACGCTTATTGGCATTTTTTTTACTAAAGACATGTGGCTGAATACATTTTGGCCCAAATGTTTGACTAAAATTGAGTTTATTAGATTTTTTTTATAAAAAAAGTAGAAAATCTCTTTTTTTTTCAAAATTTTCGCTCTTTTTCCGTTTATATCGCAAAAAATAAAAATCACAGAGGCAATCAAATACCATCAAAAGAAAGCTCTATTTGTGGGAAGAAAAGGACGCAAATTTCGTTTGGTTACAAAATTGCATGACCGCGCAATTACCAGTTAAAGTAGTGCAGTGCGAAATTGAAAAAAGACCTCTGGTCCTTTGGCTGCCAAATGGTCCGGGGCTGAAGTGGTTAATGTAAAAAGGCTGTTTGATCCTGTCTTCTCTGTCTTCTCTGATCCCCCCCCCCTTATTTTACTGTCCCCAATCCATCTCCCGATAGAACAGAGTCACTCTGCACATGCTCAGTTTGATGTGTATTGCTAAATAGTTTTTTTTTTAGGGGGGGGGGGTGTGCATGTGATCAGCACAGGGCCAATTAGCACTGTCCAGGAAGTCAGGGGGAATGCAGCCTCATAGGACAGTCAGAGGAGAATGAAAACTTCTCCTACGAGCTTTACCAATGCTCAGCTGATAGAAGTCACAAGACTGCTATATACTGCTGATGAGAAAAGGTGTTTAGCAGTTTATATTTACTAAAATAATTGCATTTCCATGTTCTGTGTATTGTAGAAGAACAGATATAGTGAATGCAGGGTCCTTGTTTTAGTAACACTTTAATTACCTGATTACTCTTCAGATTAATATTTAAAGTAGAAGGAAATGTATCAAAATAACTTATTTGTTAAATGACGTTTTCCCTTTGCTAAAATCCTACCTACTTACATTTTCTAATAATCTGCTTTCTGAAAAATTGTACTGCATAAGCTCCTGTATGCAGTCATGTGACCACAAAGCTTCGACTCATTCCCTTTTTCCTCTCTTCGGCTGATGGGCAGAACTCCTCGCCTCATTGATACTGTGGATGGGATGAAGTCATAAATTATAGGTAATTCAGCATCATTGATTGGCCGGAGCTTTGCAGTCACGTGATCACATAGATACTTCTAAAAAACTGTTATTTAGAAATTTATTGGAAAATTTAAGCAGAGAGCATTGGAGCAAAGGAAGTTATTGCAATGCTTCTACTTGTACTTAAAATTTTCATTTAAAACAAAAGTTTCAACCTTCAATACTGTTCTTTGAAAAATATAATTACTTTATTTGCATGTTAAATGGAAACAGTCCATGTAATATTGAAGGCAGTCTGTACTTCAAGTTACAGAACATTACATTCTCTACAAGAAACTTAAAAACCCTCTAATTTATTATTATATCTAATAGATTTGTCTTTTCCAAAGCAATTGCTTCAGGTCTTGTTCCTTACTGTGTCCTCTAATGCCTTAACAATTCCCCACTTTAGATTCCAGATCTGATGATGGTGCACATGGAAATATCTGGTGACTGAAATGTCATTGGCTTCCTCACTGTCATTATTTTTTCTGGCAACATTAGACAGAGTTATCTCTATCAGCTGACATTTGCAGGCTGGTACATATGACAGCATTATGCTTGTTAATCTTTACAGGGGCACTTTGTTCTGTCCAGTACATGGCAGATCGTATTCCCTTCTTCAGACACTGCCCTTGACTAAGGTAGAACAGATGTCCCCGATCCTTATCAGTTACCTGCTATACTGTCCCAAGTCAAGCCTTTTAAGATACCAACCAAAAATCAGTCCACACATAATCTGCAGTCACAAATGGCCACAGTATTGGTGCACCATGTTCTAATTTTAATTTAAATCCTCAATGGGGGGGAACCTGTAAAAGATTTATACAGTACCTGCTCTGCAGTATTTCAGTAATATTTCTGAATATTTTTGAATATTTATGAATGCTTCTGAATACTTCTGAATATTTCTGATTAACTACGAATAACTTTTTTTTGCGTATCTTTAAATATTATGGGAAAATAGACATGGTTGTTTAGAATGATGATTTGATATTGATTTTTGTTGTTGGTGTTTACTTAAAAAATAAAATCTAAGTTTAAAAAAAAAATGGCCATAGTAGCCTTTTATTAACATATACCAAGAATGTCTAAACATTTCTTTTAAACAGAAACATATTCAAGGTTGTGGATCTTTGAAGGTCATTTCTCTGCTCACTTTGCTCTCTCATATCCTACTTTTTTTATCTGCAGAACCAATTAATTATAATAGGCCCCCAACTGCAACACACAGGCTCAGGGACAATATCCCAACTAGTCGCAGAGATCTCCATGTCCCAAATTCCAAAGATGGGTCACCAACATTTAGACTAGCATTGATTTTTACAGCTGCCAAAGAACACAACTGTTAGGCTGCTGAGACTTTCAACATAATAACCATTCTGAAAAACAGGGTGGGTGGTGGGAAGTTCCTTCTTTGTCTGCTAACCACCAACTGGGTTATGCTGCTCGTCATCCCTTCCTGGATTCTCCAAAGCCCCACCAGGACATATACTTCAACCAGTCAGGTAAGTGTTTACAACTCTCAAGCCCAACCTTAAAGCAAAACTTTACACTCCTTACCCCCCTTTTTTTAACCCCCCCCCACTTACCTTGTTGCTGGTCCTGCACATTTAAGGTACTCACCCACCCAGTGGATCCAGCATTGTCCTGCTGAGATCTACTTCTTCTCTGTACTCTCCTTGGTCCAGAGCCACTGTCTTCTTTTGTGATGTCATCAGCAGTGTTGGTCATCTTACTTTAAAAAAGTAATTAGTTAAGTTACAAATTACTTCTCCCAAAAAGTAATTGCGTTAGTAACTCAGTTACTACATTAGAAAAGTAATTAGTTACGCAGCAAAGTAACTGACTTTTTTTTTTAATATTCTATACGTGTAACTAAGGGGCGGGTCTAGTACTACTGTAACCAAGGGGCGCATTTATTATTATTGTTATATATCGTGTAACCAAGGGGCTGCTCTATTATTACTCTAACCAAGGGGCAGATCTGTTATAGCGTGTAAGCAAGTGGCGGGTCTATTATTATTATATCGTGTAAGGGGCGGGTCTATTATTTTTATATCGTGTAAGGGGCGGATGGCTACAGAAGAGGGCGAATGTTAAATTAATGGGCAGAGCTCGATATATATAACAATAATAATAAATGCGCCCCTTGGTTACAGTAATACTAGACCTGCCCCTTACTTACACGATAGACGCCCCTTGCAGAGTAGCATGAGCATCAGGAGCGTGCGGCATCGCCTCGTACAATTACATGTTAACTGCACCTGTGCGGTGTAGAGTTCACTCAGAGCTGTTAGGTTCGGCAATTTTCGGAAGCTCCTTAGTCCTTCGTACTGTGCAAGCGCTGCGCCTGCGCAGTACAGGGGGGTCCTTATCCGGCGGGGGAACTTTTTCGGCAGGACACCGGAATTACACTACTGCCATCTAGTGGCGGTAGATGTAATTGGGGTAACTAAGCCAAAGTAATGGGAACTGAGTTACTATGAGGGGAAAAGTAATCAGTTAGATTACTCGTTACCCTCTAAAGTAACTGCGTTAGGTAACTCAGTTTATTTTAACTCAGTTACTTACATCACTGGTCATCAGTAACCTGCCAGTTCTTAATGCCAATGGCCCTCCCCTGATGAAGTCACGTGTTGTGGTGTAATGCATAGGGAAGTAACCGGATTACGAGAAAACCGGAAGTGGCATAAAGGGGCACCTGTAATACTGTGTAAATTTAATGTAATTATGTTTAATAAACTGGTGAGTTACTACACTATGGGAGATTCCTTTTTATCCCCTGTTTATATTCGCTTTGAATGAACGGCCGTATGGATCGATTGGAAGCTATCATTTGTAATACACCCTTTTGAGAGATATTATCCTTTGTTGCTGGATCCAGGGGATGCCCCAAACTACAGTGATCGCTGTGGCGTTTTTTACCCATATTGAGGTAAGAATATAGAATATTTATTATTTATTATTATTATTATTTCAGAGCTGATGGACTATTATACCGCTATTATTATCTGATTATATGGAATTGATTATTTTATTACTCATATACTGAGATTAGCAATCATTGATCCTATATACAGTATAGGATTTGTTATTGCACTGCGTTTACGCATATTTACTCATACAGGATTACTAGTATATCATTGTTTACATAAGCTGCACATAGTTATTTGGTTGCACATTCATTTTAAGATATACACAGCTGTTAATAAGTTGCGCTGATCACTCTTTATATCATTCATTGATGACGCGCCGCCTATCCCCTCCCCTCCCCCTCCTCCTTTCCAAATGAAGGACTATGCCTCCTGGGATATGAGACACACATATCCCAGGAGGCGGTGCGAGCAAAGTGCACATCATTTGCCTAAATGAATGATATACATGGGGGGCAGGCCAGGCCTTTTTTAAAAATAAATAAATAAAGAACAAAAAAAGCAGAGAAGAGGATCCAATATGCCCTGGAGGGTGAATTTCTGCTTTAACTTTCAAAACGTGTCTCCCCATTGTCTTCACCTAGTCATGCATGCCCCCCCCCCCATCTGTATACCAGGCAATAGGAGTTAACATGGTGGCTAAACAACTGTTGATTAGGAAAGATCCGAACACCCCCCTGTTTGGTTCGCAGAAGAACATGCGAACAGGGAAAAAGTTTGTTCGAACACGCAAACACTTCTAAAGTCTATGGGACACGAACATGAAAAATCAAAAGTGCTAATTTTAAAGGCTTATATGCAAGTTATTGTCTTAAAAAGTGATTTTAATAATGCTTAAAGTGAAACAATAAAAGTGTAATATTCCTTTAAATTTCGTACCTGGGGGTGTCTATAGTATGCCTGTAAAGTGGCGCATGTTTCCCGTGTTTAGAACAGTCCGAGAGCAAAATGCCATTTCTAGAGGAAAAAAAGTAATTTAAAAGTACTCGCGGCTATAATGAATTGTCGGTCCCGGCAATACACATAAAAGTTCATTGTTAAAAAGGCATGGGATTCCCCCACAGGGGAACCCCGAACAAAAATGAGAAAAAAAAAAATGCGTGGGGGTCCCCCCAAATTCCATACCAGGCCCTTCAGGTCTGGTATGGATATCAAGGGGAACCCCACACCAAAATTTTTAAAAAAAATTGGCGTGGGGGTCCCCCTCATAATCCATACCAGACCCTTCAGGTCTGGTAAGGATTTTAGGGGGAACCCTGCGCCAAAATAAAAAAAAAATGGTGTGGGGTCCCCCCACCCCAAAAATCCATACCAGACCCTTATCCAAGCACGCAACCTGGCAGGCCGCAGGAAAAGAGGGGTGGATGAGACAGTGGTCCCCTCCCTCCTGAACCATATTAGGCCACATGCCCTCAACATTGGGAGGGTGCTTTGGGGTAGCCCCCAAAGCACCTTGTCCCCGTGTTGATGGGGAGAAGGGCCTCATCCCCACAACCCTTGCCTGGTGGTTGTGGGGATCTGCGGGCAGGGGGCTTATTGGAATCTGGAAGCCCCCTTTAACAAGCGGACCCCCAGATCCCACCCCCCCTTGTGAAATGGTAACGGGGTAATTTGTACCCCTACCATTTCACTAAAAAATTGCCTTGGGACAAGTCCTTTATTAAAAAAATAAAAAATAAAACTGTCCCACAAAGTCTTCTTCTTCTCTCGCTCTGATGGACTAAAAAATTTAAATAAAATAAAAATCTGCACAACGCCTACGATCTGCTTCCATGGGAGGCACCCGCGTAATGACCGGCCTCTCAGGTGACAGTTCTTTTATAACTGAGGGCGGGGCCACACGATGATGTTGCCGGGTGGCCCCACCCTCAGTTATAAAAGAACTGTCACCTGAGAGGCCGGTCATTACGTGGGTGCCTCCCATGGAGGCAGATCGTAGGCTGCGTGCTTGTTTTTTTTTCTTATTCAGTCCGTTGGAGCAAGAGAAGAAGAATCAGAAGACTTCGTGGGACAGTTTTATTTTTTATTTTTTTCTTTAATAAAGGACTTGTCCCAAGGCATGTATTGTCTTTTTTTTTACCATTTTCACAAAATTTTTGTGAAATGGTAGGGTTGTGGGGATAAGGCCCTTCTCCCCATCAACATAGGGACAAGGTGCTTTTGGGGGCTATCGCGGGTGCCCGGCGGACATCGCAGCCGCCGGGCACGCGCACCGGGTCCCGAGCGACGCCGCCCCCTAGGCGGCCGGGAATAGGACGACGTCATATGACATCCACCCAGGATGGGAGATCCACCTTGTGGACGTCATATGACAGTCCGTGGTATTGAAGTGGTTAATATCCATACCAGACCTGAAGAGTCTGGTATGGAATTTGGGGGGACCCCCACGCATTTTTTTTTAAATTTTGGTTTGGGGTTCCCCTGCGGAGGAATCCCATGCTGTTTTTTTCAATGAACTTTTATGTGTATTGCCGGGACTGACAATTCATTATAGCCGCGAGTACTTTTAAATGCCTTTTTTACCTTTAGAAATGTCATTTTGCGCTCGGACTGTTCTAAACACTGGACCATGTGCCACTTTACAGGCATACTATAGACACCCCCCAGGTACAAAATTTAAAGTAATATTACACTTTTATTGTTTCACTTTAAGTATTATTAAAATCACTGCTCCCGAAAATACATCCGTTTTTAAAACTTTTTTTGCATTGATACATGTCCCCTGGGGCAGGACCCGGGTCCCCAAACACTTTTTATGACAATACCATGCATATAAGCCTTTAAAATTAGCACTTTTGATTTCTCCCATAGACTTTTAAAGGCTTTCGAATTTGCTGCGAACAACCCAAATTGTTCGCTATTCGGCGAACAAGCGAACACCCGATGTTCGAATCGAACTTACATTCGACTTGAACATCGGGCTCATCCCTACTGCTGATACAAAGTAGAACACAGAGCAAGCTATATAGGTATCCAGACAGACAGATTTGATTAGACCAAGGATTTTCTAAAGGAAAATCTTTGCACAGCACTGTTAATCAAGATGCCTGCATATATAAACCGTGATTATGGCTGTCCATATGCATATACATTTACAAAGCATGCATGAAAACAATGTTTTGAAAACAATGATCATAGTCACATATACAGCTTAAAAAACTTTTAGACAGAGATGACTAATTCAAATTGAATGTCCAATTTACACACACAACTAAAAGAGTTAGAGAGGCCACCACCCTCCCTCATGCTGTGCACAGATAGCTACATACCAAGTTTCAGTCAGAGAGAGTTAGTTGTAAAGGGCCTGAAAGCAAACAGCTTTTGCTGTACTCTCTAACTCTTTAAGAGAAAATATTCTGTGAATGTTGTGGTATGGGTACATCAACCTTTTTTTTTAATACATAATACAAAAAATACATATAGTGCATCCATTTTGGGGAATTTTTACACCACAATGCATGTTATTCTGCATATAACATGCATGTGCTGGTATGCTAACATAAATTAAAGTGCAGTGCAGTGTTAAAATTAATATTGGTATTGTTATATGCGATAGCACTTTGACGATGTCTTACAGTGCATTATAAACTGATGCACATAATTTCAACATGTCCTAGAGGAATGGAAGTATCAACTCGCCTTGTTCTTGCACTGGGACTGTGATGACCAATAATTGGGGTGTAAATAAACCATAACAGTTTATATACTTAAATATTCCGACCACAAAATCCCTCCGATTTTTTCTAAGAGATTTTGTCCGAAACTGGTGTTGCATACACACGGTCGGACAAAGTTGTCGGAAAATCCGATCGTTCAGAACGTGGTGACGTTGGTTGCGTACGACGGAACTACGTAGAGGCTAGTAACCAATAGCTTTGGTCTCGTAATTTGATCTGAGCATGCGTGGCACTTTGTCCGTCGGAATTCTCTACAAGCGATCGTAAAAGTCTGATCAGATTTTGTTGTCGGAAAATTTTAGATCCTGCTCTCAAAATTTTTCCGTCGGAAACTCAGACACACGATCGGATTTTCTGACAACATAATCCGATCAGAATTTTTCCATCGGAATATCCGACCGTATGTACAGGGCATAATGCTGAACTCAAGGCAAACATCTTCATACACAGAGTTGCATTTCTGGCCACACCCCATGACTATATAAGTAATGGCACATGCTGAACCAAACATTACAGTGGTAGCGATCATCGGGCAGAACTGGAGGAAGAACCGGCAGAGGAAGAAGACAGCGGAGAGAGAAGAACCGGAGGAAGAACCGTCAGCGGAAGAAGACATCAGCGCAGCGAGAAGAACCAGAGGAAGAAGTCATCAGCTGAGGGAGAAGAACCGGAGGTTGAGGAAATCGTAAGGAGAAGAGACGCCGGATCTGCTTTAATAAATTATTTTGTCAAAAACCTGTGTACTGTTTTTAGTTTGGACACTTTTTTTGGGTGAATGAGTACCCCATACTTATTCACATAGGGTGGGGATCGGGGGCTTTCAGATTCTAGTTACCCCCACCTGCAGACCCCCACAACCACCACCTAGGGTTGGCGGGAAGAGGCTCTTGTCCCCATCAACCCCCATGGGGACAAGGTGCTTTGGGATGGGGGGGGCGCAGGACCGCCCCTGGCCATAAGCACCCACCCCCCTCATGTTGAGGGCATGTGGCCTGGTATGGTCTTGGGGGGCGCTCCCTTGCCCCCCCTTTCTTGACCTGCCAGGCCGTATGCTCGGATAAGAGTCTGGTATAGATTTTGGAGGGACCCCACGGTGTTCCCCTTGAGATCCATACCAGACCAAATGGTCTTGGGGGGGGGACCCTACGCCATTTTTTTTTTTTTCTTTTAAATTTGACAAGGGGTTCTTCCTTAAGATTCATACCACTATCAAAGGGCCTGGTATTGTCGGGATCAAAGTCAGATCACGTTCATTGAATTTGGACATGAATTTGCAGGGCAAAGTTGAATCCACAGCCGTATGACTGTCATACCAGTGTAAACCCGGCCTTAGGGCTGCCCTGCATGGGTCGAATATCATAAGATTTTTCTTCCGAAATTCTTATCTAAGAATTTTGATTCAAAATGATCGGACATATATGAAATTTTTTTACAAATGAACGATTTTCTATGATGGGAGAATTGTGGGAGAAATATAATTGAAAAAGAATGCACATGAGTGCAAGAAAAGAAACATCCAATAAAGAAAAAAAGAATCCCAACCACGAAAATTATTTTCTGTAGCAAAATGAGGTAAAATTGAAGGCTTGGTTAGTAAAATTTTCTAAATCAATGTTGGCACCTTTAGATCACAAAATGTCATATTTTCTAAAGAAAATTTGTTATGTGAATTCGAACCATTAATCACAATTGCTAGGTATCTTTAAAAAAAAAAAAAATTCCGATCCTAGGGTCACAGACGCCTGGGTTCAGAAATATTTCTGGCGCCCCCCACGTGGGCGTGGTCATCTTACCAACTCCTCCCCTTTACAAATGTTTCTATGACAACGACTTCAACACAGAGATGTTCCCGTAAGAAGTCTTCGTTACCCTGGGATCCTCCCATGATCTTTTTCCAATAAAGAAAATACAGGAAGAGCTTACACTAATGAGACCTGGAGGGGAGTCTCTCAGATGCACCCAGAGGGGGCTTCTGTTAGAGAGTCTGTTAGAAAGATCCCCCAGACATAGTACAGGAGATGGTCAGAGACTGCAATCATAGTAGAGATGGTCAGAGACTGTAGACATGATACTAGAGACGGTCAGAGACTGCAATCATAGTACAGGAGACGGTCAGGCTGCACACATAATACAGGAGATGGTCAGAGACTGCAGACATGTTACAAGAGATGGTAGTAAATAATGGCCGATCGGCCCTCTCACCTGACCCAGCGATACAGCAACAACGGTTCCTCTGATCAGGAGTCAGCTCACTCTGAATTGCCCGTGGCGACTCCGCTGGGTAGAGCCCAGATCTGTATTCCTGCAATGACTCCATTCCTTTCACCACCAGGGATGGCGCCAGGCTGTGTGGCTTTTTCTCTCTCTGATGGTGTTCTCTCAGCACTGCCCTCTCCCTCTGGAGTCCTGGGTGCCCTTCCCTGAAAGCTTCCCCGGGCTCCTGGCTTTCTCTCTCCCATTCAGCTGAGCATGCTGTGTGGGCTGCAGTTTCCGTGTTACAGTGGGGCTGCCAGTCCTTGGGACCACATGTCCCACAATCCTCTTCTTTGCTCCTTTGTTTTTTCTTCCCTGGCCGTTATGAAGGCGGGGGAAGAAACATAGTGCGCCGCTCATTAGTACAGCAGCGCACGAGGAGGAGAGGGAGAGGGGAAATAAGAGCCTGCGGCTGCAGTGGCGTCACTAGGGTTGGTGTCACCTGGTGCAGTAAAACATGGTATCACCCCCTCCACCAACTATAGTCGTCCCTCAGTACAGACCCCACTCCATTAAGTATAAATACCTCCCTCAGTACAGACCCCCCCATCAGTATAGACCCCCAGGACAAAACACCCCCCTTTATCAGTATAGACCCCCCTCAGGACAAACCATCCCCCCCCCTCCATTAGTACAGACCCCCCAGAACAAACCACCCCCTCCATTAGTTTAGACCCCCCAGGGCAAATCACACCCCTCCATTAGTATAGACCCACCAGGACAAACCCCCCCCTCCAAAAACCCCCCCCTCCATTAGTACAGACCCCCCAGGACAAACCACCCCCCTCTATTAGTACAGACCCCCCAGGACAAACCACCCCCCCCCCTCCATTAGTACAGACCCCCTAGGACAAACCACCCCCCCCTCCATTAATACAGACCCCCCCCCCTACAGACACAACCCCCGACCCCCCCCCCCCTCCATTAGTACAGACCCCCCAGGACAAACCACCCCCCCTCCATTAGTACAGACCCCCCAGGACAAACCACCCCCCCTCCATTAGTACAGACCCCCCGACAAACCACCCCCTCCATTAGTACAGTACCCCCCTCCATTAGTACAGACCCCCCCAGGACAAACCACCCAAACCACCCCCCCCCTCCATTAGTACAGACCCCCCAGGACAAACCACCCCCCCCATTAGTACAGACCCCCCAGGACAAACCACCCCCCCCCATTAGTACAGACCCCCCCCCCCATTGTATAGACCCCCCAGGACAAACCCCCCCCCCCCCCTAGTATTAGTACCAGGACAAACCACCCCCCCTCCATTAGTACCCCCCCCAGGACAAACCACCCCCCCCCATCCATTAGTACAGACCCCCCAGGACAAACCACCCCCCATTAGTACAGACCCCCAGGACAAACCACAGTACCCCCCCCAGGACAAACCACCCCCTCCATTAGTATAGACCCCCAGGACAAACCCCCCCTCCATTAGTATAGCCCCCCCAGGACAAACCCCCCCCCCCCACATTAGTATAGACCCCCCCCCCCCCCCCCACATTAGTATAGACCCCCCCAGGACAAACCCCCCCCCACATTAGTATAGACCCCCCCCAGGACAAACCCCCCACATTAGTATAGACCCCCCCCCCCCCAGGACAACAAACCCCCCCCCCCTCCACATTAGTATAGACCCCCCCATTAGTATAGACCCCCCAGGACCCCCCCACAGACAACCCCCCCCCCCACATTAGTATAGCCCCCCCAGGACAACCCCCCCCCCACATTAGTATAGACCCCCCAGGACGAACCACCCCCCCCACATTAGTATAGACCCCCCAGGACAACCACCCCCCACATTAGTATAGACCCCCCCAGGACAAACCCCCCCCCACATTAGTATAGACCCCCCAGGACGAACCCCCCCCCACAGTAGTATAGACCCCCCAGGAAACCCCCCCCCACCCCCCACATTAGTATAGACCCCCCCCCGGACGAACCCCCCCACATTAGTATAGACCCCCCAGGACAAACCACCCCCCCCAGGACAAACCCCCCCACATTAGTATAGACCCCCAGGACAAACCCCCCCCCCACATTAGTATAGACCCCCCCCGGACGAACCACCCCCCCCCACATTAGTATAGACCCCCCCAGGACAAACCCCCCACATTAGTATAGACCCCCCCCCAGGACAAACCCCCCCACCCCCCCCACATTAGTATAGACCCCCCCAGGACGAACCACCCCCCCCCCATTAGTATAGACCCCCCAGGACGAACCACCCCCCCCACATTAGTATAGACCCCCCAGGACGAACCCCCCCCACATTAGTATAGACCCCCCAGGACAAACCCCCCCCCACATTAGTATAGACCCCCCAGGACGAACCCCCCCACATTAGTATAGACCCCCCCAGGACGAACCCCCCCCCCATTAGTATAGACCCCCCAGGACGAACCCCCCCCCCCCCCCTCCACATTAGTATAGACCCCCCCAGGACAAACCCCCCCCCCCACATTAGTATAGACCCCCCCAGGACAAACCCCCCCACATTAGTATAGACCCCCCCCAAGACAAACCCCCCCACATTAGTATAGACCCCCCAGGACAAACCCCCCACATTAGTATAGACCCCCCAGGACGAACCACCCCCCCCACATTAGTATAGACCCCCCAGGACAAACCCCCCCACATTAGTATAGACCCCCCCTAGGACGAACCACCCCCCCCCACATTAGTATAGACCCCCCAGGACAAACCCCCCCACATTAGTATAGACCCCCCCAGGACAAACCCCCCCACATTAGTATAGACCCCCCAGGACAACCACCCCCCACATTAGTATAGACCCCCCCAGGACAACCCCCCCCCCCCCCCCCCCCCAGGACAAACCCCCCCACATTAGTATAGACCCCCCAGGACAAACCCCCCCCCCCACATTAGTATAGACCCCCCCAGGACAAACCCCCCCCCCCATTAGTATAGACCCCCCCCCAGTATAGACCCCCCCCAACCCCCCCCCCACATTAGTATAGACCCCCCCCCAGGACAAACCCCCCCCCCCCCCCACATTAGTATAGACCCCCCCAGGACAAACCCCCCCCCCCACATTAGTATAGACCCCCCCCAGGACAAACCACCCCCCCCCCTACATTAGTATAGACCCCCCCAGGACCCCCCCCCCCCCCCCCCCCATTAGTATAGACCCCCCCAGGACAACTCACCCCCCCCCCCCCCACATTAGTATATACCCCCCCAACACAAACACCCCCCCCCCCACATTAGTATAGACCCCCCCCAGACAAACCACCCCCCCCCCCACCACCACCACTAGGCTAATTAAAACCACCCGGGCGGCAGCTGGTGAGGACAGTGTGCAGCCGCGCCGCCCGGGTGGAGAACAGAGCGCGTGTGAGGCTTGTGCTGGTCGGCAGCAGGCGGGAGTTAAACACAGGAGGAGTCCTGTGTTTAACTCCCGCCTGCTGCCCACCAGCACAAGCCTCACACACGCTCTGTTCTAAACAAGTCGAGCTCGGGCTCGGCCACGGAACGCCCCTCCCCCCGCGTCACTGCGTGGCCGCGGCCGCGGCGGTGACAGGCGGAGAGAGCCACCTGCGAACAAGGAGAGGAGGAGGAGGAGGGAGGGGATCACTCTGGCGCTCCAGCGCCCCCACCTCTGTGGCGCCTGGGTGCACTGCACCCCGTGCACCCCGGGACGGACCGGCCCTGGGAGGATCTCATATACACGGCTGGAAAAGCTCAGTGCCGGCCTAAGGCACATGCAAATATGAGTGAACTATATGCTTTTTACTTTTTTTAAATAAATATCTTTACCATACTACACCATGGGAGCAATTTATTCTTTTTGAGAGTGGAAACTGCCCAATCTGAACCTATGGAATAGGAAACTGAAGTGAACAGATTCAGGAGTGGTTATCCAGGAATTAAACTAAAGGCTCAAACTCACCTGGTTCTGGTGAGTGGCCATTACAAAGGAGGCGGTGGATTCACATCTAGGGTGTCTGTATAACGCCAGGATATAGAAAACTTCTTCCACAGTGGTGTCACTTACTGGACATTTTTCATATATATGCATTTTTTGGCACGTTTTTCTTTGTACATATTTTGCATGGCACACATGTTTGATACATGATTGATGATATACTTTGTAAATTACATACGGGTAATAATTTGTATGGGCACTAATCCAATGTCACAATAATATATTTTTGTGAAAGGTATATTTATTTTTGCACATTAAGCACATAGCAGTTTATGAGATGTATATTGTCTATTGCAGTTTGCACATAAAAATAGCAAGGATCACGGGGTTAGTTAATAGCACCAGAGTGGGTGGCGCGGTTCTCTCCTTTCTACAACATTTTCATATGTCCTATAAGTTCACTGGGGAAGCCCACACTCCAAGGCATCTGGTCAACAATGTGGGGTAACCATGCTTTTATTTATTTGCAGAAGGTGCAGTGAATTATGATGCCGTTTCCCATCATCTGTGACAAAACCCCCAAACAAGGATTTGGACCCCAATTTCCCTCACAGGAGCCTACAGGCACTCAACCTAGTATTACCTTTTTAATATTTTCTTGTTTTATGGGTCCCTACCCAGATTTTCATATTGTGGCTGTGTACAAAACTTTAAGTAAGATTACTGTATTTCTGCTCAGAATAAGGAAAAAATGTGTGGTCTATGATTTTACAGGGAAAAGCAAACTCTTATGCCCATAGGTACAAGCCTATTGTGCCAAAAAGGTAACTAAAATGAAAAAAAATATTTCCCTTATTGGCAGCCCATATAGGACAACAGGAGATAGTCTGTGAATATTCTGAATAGAAGCTCTGATGATATGTGCCAGTGCAGGCACTGTCAAGCCCCCAACTCTCATCCACTGCAACATTACATATATAGACCATGTAGTGGGTGAAGCATGGACAGTGTGTTTTCCTGAATAACCCCCTACACCAGTGCCTGACACCTTGGCAGGTAGGATGAGCTCAGGCATGTTAGGATTCTAGTCTGAACCCGCCTGAGCTATCTTGCCAAAAAGCTATCACTGCAGGCCACCAATCATAAGTGGCTGAGGCATTCCCTGTCCTGGAACTGCACTTCTACAAGGGGTGCGTATACACGTGGCTGTGGAGCAGGAATGCCTCAGTGGTCCGCAGTGATACCTTCTTGGCAGGTTAGCTCAGGCAGGTTCGGGCTAGGATCCAAACATGCCTGAGCTCATCCCTACTTGGCAGGAGACAATTCTTAAACAGCAATTCCACCCAGGGAGATACCCAAATTTCTTAAAAAGTCTACCAACTTTCCCTCCCTTAAAACAAACCCCAGTATATGGAATTTTCTGCAGCAAGTAACCAATGATGTCAAAAAACTTGACATCAAATTGGATAGACGAAATAACATTACCTTTGAACAGCATCAAGCTATTATCCAATTGCAAAATAATAAGGAAATTACTATTAAAATGGCGGACAAGGGGGGAAACGTTGAAGTAATGGATACGGAGAAGTATCGACAGATGTGCTTGGATATTTTATCCAACAAGGACTGGTATTGTCTTATTTCCCTGGAAGATATTTTGACGTATAATAATGATTACAAAATTATCATTACTGAGGCTTATAACAAGGGAATAATAGACAAAGAGATCATTCTACTCACTACCAAAGACCCATAAAAATATACAGAAGCCCCCTGGACGCCCGATCATATCTGGCATTGGAGCCAAAGGTGAGAAGGGAAGTCGTTTGGTGGATGCATTTATCCGTCCTTATGTAATTAGGCTCCCCTCCTATCTCCAGGACACTCTAGCGCTGCTAAGGATATTAGATAATAAGAAATTTTCCACATCAAGTATCCTAGTATCCATTGACGTCGAGGCACTTTATTGTAGCATTCCACATTCCTTGGGGATTTCGGTGGTGGAGAACTTTCTTAATGAAAGTGACTCAACGTATAGACCCTATAATGTGTTCATAATACAACTTTTGAAACATATTTTGACTAAAAACGTATTTTCATTTGATGGCTCCCACTACCTCCAGGTGCAGGGGGTGGCGATGGGGACTTATTGTGACCCATCGTACGCCAACCTGTACCTGGGGGGGGGGTGGGAGCAGTCACTTTTTTCTAACCCTGATCTATCGATGTATCTGGCCAACATTCAATGCTGGTACAGGTACATCAATAATATTTTCATGGTATGGGACGCAAGCCTCGACGATTTATTGGAGTTTATGGAACGAATATCCATTAATGATTACAATCTCAAGTTCACAATGGAACATAATGCAAGATCATTGCCATTTCTGGACCTAACCATATATAAGCAAAATGATGGAATGATGAAAACGGAAGGGAACACCATCCTTCATGCAGAAAGTTCACATCCAATGTCCCTAATAAGAAGCATTCCATATTCGCAATATCTGCGATTAAGACGTCACTGTTCCAGTGAAGAGAACTTTAGGCTAGAAGCTATGGGAAGGGATAGGATCAAATTATTATTTGAAAAAGAAAATAAGACTAAACAAGGAGATGTTACACGTGTCATCACCACATATTCCAGCAACCATAAAAGCATACGTGAAGTGATTACTAAACATATGTGATTTATGAGATTGTAGAAAAAGATTTTGTGATTAATAAACTATTTTTTATAAACTATATTTTTATATATTTTTTGGTCCGCACATTGTGTTCAGGTACCGATATAGTCCACAAATCGGTTCTTCCTCTCTTTTTTTTATTCAACAATTCTTAAACAGAAATTGAAGCCAATAAAAGCTAAAAAATGAACATGGAATTCAAAGACACATAAAACAATCCTTTAAGTGCTACAATTAATCTGTTCAAGAAGGACTCACTGGGTCGCATTTTCCTTTTATGTATCGATGGTAATGATTAGTTAGTGATGTTTTGTAATATATTATTATTTCTTTACTGAACACTGAACTTCCACCTCCTATTCCCTCAAATTGTTGGTTTCAATAAATGGAGCCAACCAAGTATTTCCTTTTTGAATGATTCATGTCTAGAGAGGCAATTAGTGGATCAATTCCCATTGTTTTCTTCTTAATTTAATAATAGAGAGAGCGCTATTGCATAAAAGAATTAATTAAAAATGTATCTGAAAACAATAATATTACAAGTTCTTGCCTTCCAAGCATGACCAATAATTTAAAGGCTCATGAATATTGTAGTGGAAGTCACATGCAGATCTCTACGGAATGAGCCCTATAAAAGAATATCAATCATTCTAATCTGAATAGTAAATTACCGCCTGATATAAATCGCTTTTCATGCATGAACAACAGAAAAAGAATGTTACCTGTTTACTTCCTTCAATAGATTTTTTTATTCTACTTCAAGGAAACCTATAATATGAGATATATGTACAGAGGATAGTTGCCTGACTGTCTCTGGCTTCAATACTTTATGGCTAACTGAACTAAAACCATTATAAACTGGTTTAAACCTGGTTGATATTACCGGGAATCCGCACAAAATCTTGCATTCTTGACCTACAGAGAAATTCCATGCTCTTTAGCAGATGTATGGCGTGCCATTCATTCTTTATTGTACCCACATGCCTTGGCAAACACATGAAAATTTTACAAAGGGTTGGGGAATACAAGACCTGAAATTAATGTGCTGCCCTTCACACAACATGCATGCGCAAACGCACACGCATAGGTGTGAACCAAGGCTCTGATCTGCATCTGTCATTAGAATAGGTGACTCCGAAGTGGCATATTTCACTTTTTAAAAGTTTTTTTAAAAAAAAACTCTCCAGACATGTTTATTTTTAAATTTGGGATAGAGTGGGAAAAAGTAAAATTTTTTTCTCAGGCTTTGATTTTATTCTTTGACCCCCCTTTGTCTCTATATAGAAGGTACAGTTGTCACCAGGAGCCCCCATTGGAAAAATCTTTCATCACTTCCTCACTCTGATGGCAAGTGATGTGGAAATTACCCCAGTGGGGCACTTACTGCAATAAAACCTGACGTGCAGAGGAAGACCTCTCGTACAGCTCCGGCTCGAGGGCCACTGATGGTGAGACAGCAGTCGCTGGAATATGGCGGGGAAAGAGCACCTAGGATTGGTCCAGTAGTCCGTGCGGGTAGTAGCTAGGAACCCACAGGGAGGAAGCCATGATTGGCTGATAGCAGGCAGATGAATCAGCAGACGGGCTGGCAGGGCTTGATGACAGATTGTGGATGCACAACAGGAAGCAGGAGCCTGAAGATGCTGAGCTGGACTGAATGAGCTGTAGCAGACTGGAGGAACTGGAAGCAGGGTCAAATGAGCTAGGTCTGTAATGGGTGGGCAGATCTGACATATAAACCGCAGGCAGTAGCGTAGTTACACTGGATAGAGGGTACAGTTGTCACCAGGAGCCCCCATTGGAGAGATCTTTCATCACTTCCTCACTCTGGCGGCAAGTGATGTGAAAATTACCCCAGTGGGGCACATACTGCAATAAAATCTTGACAGAGTGTCACGTACCTGGTTGGTGAGCCTGACGTGCAGAGGGTGACCTCTCGTACAGCTACGGCTCGAGGGCCACTGATGGTGAGACAGCAGTCGCTGGAATATGGCGGGGAAAGAGCACCTAGGATTGGTCCAGTAGTCTGTGCAGGTAGTAGCTAGGAACCCACAGGGAGGAAGCCAGGATTGGCTGATAGCAGGCAGATGAGAAAGCAGACGGGCTGGCAGGGCTTGATGACAGACTGTGGATGCACAACAGGAAGCAGGAGCCTGAAGATGCTGAGCTGGACTGAAGGAGCTGTAGCAGGCTGGAGGAGCTGGAAGCAGGGTCAAACGAGCTGGGTCGGTAACGGGTGGGCAGATCAGGCATAAACGGCAGGCAGTAGCATAGTCGGGTCACAGGCAGAGTTGGCAACAGATGCAGGATCAAACAGGAGCAGCAGGCAGAGACAGAATCTGGGGTGAAGCCTGGGGTCGGAGCAGGTAGAAGACAGGAATAGTTGGAAGCAAGCTGGGTCAGGATCAGAAGTCAAACACAGGAATCAGGAACATACACAGAACGCTGTAGACCAAACAGCAATTAGCCAGTACTGAAGCTCTGTTTAAATAGGCCGTTTGGTGCCAGTCTTGGTGACAGATGCGAGTACACGAACGTGCGGTCGAGTTCGCGCATGTGCATTTGCATGTGCGCCTTTGACTGTTCTGCTCGTTCTTTGTTGGCGCATGCGCATATGTGTATGTCTGGAAACAGCAGCTGTACTATGCTGACGCCTTTCCTGACACAGATTCTCTAACCCTTCCCCACTTATGGAATCTGGATTTGTCCCTTGGGTCAACGTTTGGAAATCCCTGCTGTAAGTCAGTATGTCATTAGTTTGCCCTATGTGCAGGGAAAAGGAGGGGGTGAGTCAATTGAAAAGGCACCCAGCAGACCCCTTAACCTATTGTGGATATCCACTATAGTACAAAAAATAGATAAGAGGGATGGATTTAACAAAACTCACATTTCTTCGATGGAAGAAAAGAGCCTTTAAACTGTCAACTTCATTCTCCAGCATAATAGATGGCTTGCTGCATTAATGTGCTGTTTTGTTTATTTTAAAATGAAGACCATGTGCCACATATTAAGATGTCTTCTAGTTACAATGCTTTCAGTCTATTATGTTCTGTATTTAATTTGCTGTTCAGTATAAATCAGAGCCACCCTTCCCAGAAATAAACTGTATTGAGGTTTCTATCTTTAACATATAATTCTAGTATACACTTACGTAAACAGCTTTAGGAAATGACACACTTAACAACTATTAAGTCATGAAATTGACTGTTTACTTAATGGCTACAAATAGCACAAGCTGGAAGCAATCTATACTTGTTTATTTAAGAGTAAAGAATCAGATCACGAAAAAACAAGAGAATGACAACTATCATGACAGATACCTGTAAGTAATGTATTCAAAATTTCATAAGTGACACACTCACTCATACAAACTGCAGATCATGGAAGTACAGTTATTTCAAATGTGCCAAAACTACTACTTTGAAATGTCTATGGTATTAAGAAATAAGGATGTAAAGAGATTTAAGATGAAATACACACCATGATTCCATGTGTTGTCTTCAAGCTAAACTACTGTTTCGCTGTGTGAGTCTTTTTGGAAACTATAATCACTCACTGGCACAGCAACTCTGATTTATTGCTAATGCGTGAGAGATATGTTTATGAGCAGAAAGGTATATGTTGTATAGAATGCTTCTAGAGCAGGCCTCCCATTTTCATGCAGAAACAATATTAGCTCTATAGAAGGTTTTATTTTGAGATGGTAAAAAAGGTTTTAATATATTTTAAAGCAATATGAAACCACTGTGTGTTGGATTAGCTTTTACCATAATGTGCAAGTTTGCACGCCAAGCTTGCGCATTATTTTCCCCTTACTTTACAAGTGTGCTTTTCCAGCGCTGGGCAATCCAGGTTTTGTCCTCCAACAATGCCACTAAAGCCCCATACACACGCTCGGACAATCCGCGGACCAGGTCAGTCGGACTTTGTCCGACGTACTTTGTCCGATGTTGGCGTTGCGTACACACGGTCGGACTACGTTGTCGGAATATCCGGTCCGGAAGAACGTCGTGACGTAAGTCGTCGTCCACGAGATTACAAAAGGGAAGTTCAGCACCACGTCAGGCACCCGTTGGGCTCCTTCTGCTGATCCCGTGTTTATCGAGAGTTAGTGGAAGTTTGGTGACTTAAGATTCGCGCTTCTCAGTTTTCTGACTCAGATCGTTACTGCTCTTCAGTTTGTGCTTGTCGTGCGTATCTGTTTATTAGTGCGTGTAGTCAGTTCGCATTTGTTGGTCATTGCGGCCTATATCTTGATATAGGACGCTTTGATTTGCACTGCTTATTGTCTGCTCGTTGCTGCTATTCACTTCGTTCTTTCAGGCCTTGCTGTTTATCGGTGCTTTCTGTTTGTCCGTTCTGACCAGCCGACCTTTTGTGACCTTCTGAGCGATGTTTCCCGTGCGTACTCGTCGCCGAGTTCGTGCTGTACGCGGAATTGGTGTCGGGCTTTTAGCTTTGACCCAAGACCCGTCCATGAACAGAGTGACGAGGAGTATGTGGACCAAGAATTGGTTGCTTCAGCGTGACCAGTTCTCGCACATGCCTTTGCTTCGTGAGATCCGGGAGAATAATCCTGATGATTTCAGGAACTTTCTCAGGATGACGGACCCCGATTTTCACCGTCTTTTGGCTTTGCTGACCCCCTTTATCAGCCGGCAGGATACCTGCATGAGACAAGCCATTACTCCGGAGCAGAGGCTTGTTGCCACGTTGAGGTACTTGGCGACAGGGAGAAGTCTTCAGGATTTGAAGTTCTCTTCAGGTATCTCTCCCCAGGCCCTGGGAATCATTATTCCAGAGACCTGTTCTGCCATCATTCAGGTCCTGCAGGAGGACTATATTAAGGTAACATTTCTACTTTACTATTCCCTTCTATATATGCTCTGTTTGCTAATGACTTGTATTTTTGACCTCCTTCCCTAATTACCATGATTGCAATATGTTCTAATATGCTGTGCCCCTTTTCTCCTTCATGCATTTTTCCCTTCACTTACCTCACCAGCATGCTCTTCTGCCCCAATAGACACCTATGGCCTAGTCACTTAAGCAATGTCTTTTGTCTGCTGCATAGTATTGTTTGCCCCAAAACACCCCCTAAAATATGCACAAATGTTTGCTGTGTGGTTTACTTCATGTAGAGCCCCCTTTTTTTGTTCTTTTGGTGGGGGGGGGGGGGGGGGGCAAACTCATTAGGAACCCCCTCCCCCAACTGCTCTGTCAGATGGTACCAATCCTTTATCTGCTGGCTTTCCCAAGGTCCATACACACTATATACCTACCTCTTTATAGTGCGCATCTTTAGGGATGAATTCAGCAAAGCATGTAGTGCAAGGGACTGCCTCCATACATTCCATTTCCTATTTTTTTGTCTTCTTTCCCTCCTATTAGCTTGCTTGGTAATTTAATAATGTCACACTGTGCCTGCCTTTTTTGGGGGGGGGGGGGGGGGTTGAAATGTTATTTGATCTTTCCTGTGGCCTGCCAATAGTGTTAAGTACAGAGGGTCTGGCCAAACTAGCCCACATTATTGAGCCATTTGCCAATCAATGAAGTGCAGAGGGTTAGCTGTCCACCACCCCCCCCCAAAACCCCTAGTTATTGCCAATGGCCCATCAGAAGTGGGGGGATTGATGGGGGGGTGAGTAATCTGTGAAGGGGAGCCTCTACTTTTCTGTGCAAATACTTTCCAGCCTCCAATTTTAGACAATGCTCTTGTTCCAAGATGTTGATTGTCTAATCTGCTTGCAATGTTTAGGTGCAAAGTGACTATTTTTTTTTTCTTGTTTCACTCCACAGTTCCCTTCCACGCCACAGGAATGGCAGACTGTGGCCTCCCACTTTGCCAGCCGTTGGGACTTTCCTAACTGCGGAGGGGCAATTGATGGGAAACACGTCCGCATCGTCCCACCGCCCAACTCGGGGTCCTACTATTATAATTATAAAGGGTTTAATAGTGTAGTGATGTTGGCGGTGGTGTCGGCAACATACGAGTTTATGTATGTGGACGTGGGGATGAACGGCCGGATATCGGATGGTGGGGCCATTACGCACACGGAGTTCTACTGGCGTCTCCAAAGTGGCAGTCTGTGCTTGCCACCTCCAGAGGAGAATGCCGAAGGACTCCCCTTCGTCTTTGTCGCAGATGAAGCGTTTGCGTTGACTCCCCATGTGATGAGGCCGTTCCCGATGAGGACCCTCACCCCGGACCAGAGGGTCTTCAACTACAGGCTGTCCAGAGCCAGAAGAGTTGTGGAGAACGCTTTTGGCATCCTGGCCAGCCGCTTCCGCCTGTTCCTGACGGCATTTAACTTGGCGGAATACAAACTGAACCACATAGTTCTTGCCTGTTGCATATTGCACAACTTCCTCAAAAGACATAACAGGAACTATGTGGTGCCCGTTGGCCCAGATGTGGAGGGCCCTCCAAATGCCGAACTCACAGCCCTTCGAGTGGCACGTCCAGGCTTGCCCCCTCTAAATGCCCGTGTGGTCCGGGACCAATATATGCAGTACTTTGTGGGTAGGGGGGCCATTGCTCTGCCTGACGATGTGTGAGAGGCATTTTTTAATAAATCTGATATTTTAACCAACCTATGATTTCATGTCATTTCAGTCTTCTTTTTAGCTTATTTTACTTTGACATTTTTTCCCTTTGCCTTCGACAGTGGGAATGCACTTTCTGGGCAAAAGGAGGTAACAGTCTCTTCTTCCCAAAAAGATTATTCTCATGTTGTGTGTTTGCTACCTAATCTTTGGTCTAGAGAAGGTTTGTACTGCATAACTGACACCCAAAATACTCCTTTTCATCACCAGGTCTGACATGTGTGTATTCTCCAAAATGCTGTGCTCCGTGTTTTCGTACAAAGCACTGTGGGTGTCATTTACATAATTCAAATCCGCTATGCTCTACAAGTGCATTGAAAAAGTTCCCCGGGAAAGAAAATTGGAGTGCAAAGTGGATTTGCCTTTAGTAAATAACACCCATTGCCCCCCATATCCTTTTCATTTTACATACATAATGCATTGTGTTTTTTAAATAAGGAAGCCACACATTTAGAAAAATAAAAGTTTACTAGGAAAACATTCCCAAGTGCGTTTACAATCTTCACGCCAAAACTGACAACATCTTGGTTATTTACAACATTGTTTACAAACATTCCGCAATTGGTAAAACCAGGCATGGAGCAAAACAGAACCTAGGAACTTGGAAAGTTCAACTTTGTAAAGTGAAGACAAGATCAGACATGACTATATGTTCAAAGTGTGTTTGATCTTGCCTTCATCACATGGGGGGGTCACCCCCGAAAAGTGGAAATTTGGAACATGCACACAATTTGGGTCTGAAAATGGTCATTAGATGGGAAAACACATGCCTAGAAGCTTCAAAAGTGCCATTTTCCATCATGGGGATGAATGGACGTTTTTTGGGGGTGCAACCCCTTCACCACAACCACTTTCGTAGTTCGTAAAGTGTTTGCACCCCCAAAAAAACGTTGCCATTCATCCACCATGGTGGGAGCTAGCACATGTGGACACAATGTGTGCATGTTCCAAATTTCAGACAGTTTTTAAGTTGCAAATGTGTTCAGAAGCAGGCACAAATGTGTGTTAATTACTTGGTGCGTTTTCATATTTTTCCTAAAACATCAATGATGTTCTTCAATTTTTGTTGAACATCATTGATGTTTTGCTTTATGTAATCTAGATCTCGATTGCAGACCATTATCTCTCCGATGAGTACGTGGGCACTCTCTGTGGTAAAGTGCGATTTTTCTTCCACAACATCCACGTCACCTAAAAACCACAAACAAACAAAAATGGGGTGTTGGAAATGAGGCAGCCATACATGGATTAGCTTACCAGTAGCTGTGTTCTCCCACACTCACCTGTTGTGGTGACAATTTCTCCAAGTTCGATGATCTCTCCTTCCTCCTCCTCCTCCTCTGCTTCTGCTCTTTCCCCTTTTTTGGGAGGTGTTGGTTTGGGGGTTTCCTCAGACGGCCCAAGTTTTCGCTCCCCTATGAGAATGTCCAAAAGGAAGATTTAGCAACACAAACTATTGAGGGCAGAAATAGGAAATGACAAACATTGCTTGAAAGTGACGGACACTATTTTAGTTTGGCCAGTTACAAATGTCAACTACATGAATGAAGTCACTTTGTAAAGGTGCTAAACTGACTAGCTTTTTGGTAGAAGTTTGTGTGATGGAGACCCCCCTCTAGTATCCACTGGAGCACATGTGTGGAAAAGCATAATAAAAAGGGGGTTTGGGTGTCCCAGCACTAGTGCTCTAGAGTCCAGATGGGTAAACAGCTACTGAGTGACCTCTCCTTTACATTGAATAAATTGGCTTTACATTCTTGATGACATTTCTAGTGAGAACAAACTTCCTTTCCCCAAAAAAAACACCAAACATCGTATTATAAGTGGCCGAACGATCGAGGTTGCGTACGATCGAATGCACACACACACGACCATGACAGTGGCAGAAAGATCGAGGCTGAGTACGATCGAATGCACAGACGAACCTGAAAGTGGCCATTTTGGAATGTACAACTTGGTAAAAATCAAAACACAATGGAGCAGTATGCAAGCAAGAAATCAAACACAAAACACAACTACTTACTTTTTTGAAGAATTCTCTTGATCTTTCTGTACTGATCGGCCTCCCTCAGTTTCAGGTCTGACCAGCGTTTCCTGAGTTGCTCCTTGGATCGTTGTACCCCAAAATTATTGTACAGCCTTCTCACAACTTTAGACATGATCTTGGCCTTGCGGACATTGGGGTTGAGGTAAGGCCCATACTTCCCATCATAGTCGCTCCTCTTTAATATGTCCACCATCTCCAACATTTCTCCAAATGACATATTGGAGGCCTTGAATTTCAGGTTCCGGGATCGGGACGTTTCTGCCTCCGGACTTTCCTCGTCCTCCTCCTCGTTGGTGGGATATTTGTGGCGCACCTGCTGTGTCCCCGCCATGTGCTCTCCCCACTACGCCGTAAAGAGAAGGGGTGGGGAATAGACGAGAAAGATCGTCAGGGGCGGGCGGAGTTTGAAGCATGCGCAGTGTATATAAAACGTCACACGCCTGTGTCGTAGCCACGATCTGGGAGACGAGGGGAGAGAAAGCTCACGCACGAGACGATCGCTACAAACGAAGGTACAATTTGACGTTGGTACATAACTAGCCTAGACTGATTAGAACTTGAGGCTTCTTTATGGAGAAGATTAGGAGAGTTTAGGCTGACATTATTTATATTGTTTTGTGTGGCGTTGTGTCTTGCAGAGGTGATGGATGCCTTCTACAACGTGAGCTTTCTCCCACACTTCATTGATAAATACCGGCAATTCCCCCTCTTATGGCAGGCAAAACACAGGGATTATAGCAACAGACCAAAGAGGTACGCAGCCCTGCTGAAACTGGTGGCATTTGTAAAGCCTACCCTGCCCATGGCAACCGTCGCAAACTTAAAAGTGAAGATCACCAACATGAAGACTACCTATTTCCGGGAGCGCAATAAGGTCCTGAAGTCACAAGCATCTGGAGCTGCAGCAGCTGATGTCCATGTCCCCACGCTCTGGTACTATGACAGGCTCCACTTTCTCAAAGACCAGGCTACTGTCAGGAAGTCACTCTCGACTCTTCCTTGCACGCGTCCTTCCACGCACGCCACCCTTGATGAGGATTCCGAGGACCAACCTGGGCCTTCCAGTCAGGAATATGTGCAGGTGCCCAGCTTGTTCCAGGTATAGTAGTTTTGGAACCAGTTTGTTGAATAATGAATGATGTTCAGTTAATTCAGGATCCCCAATTGCTTATTTCCTAACGTGATTGACATATCAACAGACAGTGGTGTGGGAGACATTTTTGGGAAGAATCTAAACTGCAGGGCTGAGAATTGTATGGTTTTGTATTTGAAAACATTTTGCAACAGTCACTAGATGAGAATTGTGTGTGTTTGATGAACAAATAACTGAAACTATGTCCCTTTTTCATACACAGGAAGACCTCAGCCAGGAGGTGGCTGTGGAAGGTGGCAGTCAGGAGGAGGCAGGGGGTAGTGGCAGCCAAGAGGGGGGTAGGCGTAGGAGCCTGACTGTCTCCCAAGTCTCTCCCCTCCGCCTTCCCTACAGAAGGGCGAAAAACATGGGGGAGGTGGGAGAGTCAGCGCTCCAGCTGATAAAAGATGCCTCAGCCTCCCTCTATGCCACACCCACCTACGAGGAGGCCTTTGCCTCCTTGGTTACAAGTAAATTTACGGGTATGGAGGCGGGGCAACGCAGCATGTGTGAGGAGGTCATCCTCAAAATACTAAATGAGGGGATGGCTGGGGAGATGACTCCCCTCACACATGTTTGCGAGAGTGACCTTGCTCCGCCTCCTCCTCCTCCTTCTGCCACCCCACCAGCACCAGCACCACGGCGTGGAAGGAAGCGTACAAGGAAGACAAGAGAGTGACAACCTGGACTCAGTCTGGTCTGAGAGAAGATGGAGCCTCTCGTAGTACCAGAGCCTGGGGACCTAGATGGCATCTGCTGCAGTTCCGGATGTTTTGGACTTCAGGACCAGATTGCGCTCCCTTATTATTTAGATAGGTAGTCTTCATGCCCCCAATTGTTTAAGTCTGTAAAATGATGGTTGCCATGGGTGTCCAAGGCTTTGCAAATTCCCCAAGTTTCACCATGGCTGCGTTCCTCTTTGGTCTGTTGCTGAGACCTAAATAAATGTTTTTTTGATTTGAAATAATCATTGACTATTGTGTTTTACTTTTCTACAATGACAGTTTTTCTTTGAGTAGGCAGGTACATTTCACTAATCCTAGAATTAACAAGGGGCACCAACAACCAACAAACTCCTAGTAAATGTAAGCAAGAAATACAAATGTTAATAATGTGGTTTTGCTAAGTTGAGACATACAAACCCCCTCCAAAAAAAAAAAAAAATCTCCTTCAAATATGTATTCCCCCAAAAAAAAAAAATCTGGGTAAAAAAATAAGAAAGATTGTATTACGATCTGAGTAAAAATAAACATGTAGTGTATAAATGCTGCAAAGTAATAAAGAAGTAAGTTTGTGAGAAGTGCGGGTGAATAGGAGCAGCTAAAAGATGTCATTCTTGTTGCATTGTAAAGAAAAAGAGAATGCGCTGCATTAAAGACATTTTAACATTGCAGCGTGACGAATGTGCTGTGTCGATTAGGAAAGGTAGTTTTACCTGACCGAGCGCTTCCGTCACAGAATTTCTTCGGAGCATGCGTAGCACTTTGTCCGTCGGACAAGCGTACACACGCTCGGATTTGGTGTGATCGGACCGGGTTGACGGGAAATCTTTCCAGCAGGAGATAAGACTTTGTCCGACGGACAAACCGACGAACACTGTCCGATGGTGCATACACACGGTCTGATTTTTCAACAACCTTGTCCGATCGGACCAAATTGATGAAAAAGTCCGACCGTGTGTATGGGGCTTTATGATTAGTAAGATCTCATAAAACATCTGCTGCATTTCATGGGTCGAACCACTTCACCTTCATCAGGGCTTAAAATCAAGTCAGAGCTTAAGTAGACTTACTAAGTTTAATAATAATGTTACTATCCCACAAAGCAGGCACATCCTCACTGATACAACTTAATTACAGAACAGCTTAGAAGAGTCTCTTATTGAGTTCACATACTGTAAGATTTTACTTAATATTAAACCCTAATGAAAGCGAAGTAGTTTGGCCCATAAAAGGCATCGGATGTTTTATGTTATTTTACTAATCATTACCAAACTCGAAACATGTTGGATGTTTTATCCTACAAATAATGATTAAAGCGATTTGGATTTTTTTTACCTGAGTCTTGAATTTCCTTCCTTCATACAGTCATCATACACTCAGACTGTTCATTGTAACTTTTTTAAAAATTGAGAGGCAGTAGGGACTGTATGGGTGTAAAATAGCCTAGAGAATAAAGAATATTGTGCCGGCACAAGATCCAGTTATTTCTAGACCTACATCTTAGCCCAGGGAAGATACAGACCCTGATTGTTGCCTAAAGAAAGCATGCGCTGTTCTCCCGCAGTAAAAAAAAAATCAAATGCTTTGTCAAAGAATGTTCAATGATCTCTTTGTTACACTTAGATATTACTTAGTTTATATGCACTTATTAAAATGTATACCTGATATTGGGACTGCTAAGATTTGTGAAAATACAGTCATAGTACTTTTGTAGATGTGGCCACTATCTCTGGGAGCCATTCATAAGAGAAAGGGCTTCAAAGTCAATAAGTTCATATGCTACTATCATGTAGGAAATGTTGTGTGTAGATTTTAGGCTATTGTAGCTGGTCATGCATGCATAATCCAGGTCAGTCAAAGCTTCTTCTATGAATGTGCGTGCTTGTGCCCATGGAGAGAGGAAAAATACATTCTCAAATAGGGAAAACAGGAGGTAGTGGGTGGGAGAATCCAACTTAGCCATTCAGCTCTATCATTAAGAAGACTTGGGCAAAGTATGTTTACCATGGTTGGGTAGAACCTACCGATATAAGAATCATGACTTAAAGGGAGGGGGCAGCTACCTACCAATATGTCTAAATGTTATAATCTTTAATGCACAGAAAACTTAATTAAGTGGGGTTTTTATAAGTCTGAGTTGAGCTTTAAAGAGACCCTTGACCAATAATTTTAACAAAACCCTTCCTATAAAATTATTTGCACATTTAATGTATTTTCTGCATTTTATTTAATTGTAAATACCTCTCTTGTGTAGACATCCAAAAGCTCAAAAACTGTTGCTGTGCACCACCATCTTTCATGTGATTCAGTAGCCGCAGCAGATAAAGATCTGTTATGTAAGTGAGACTCTAGAGTATACCTTTGTGTGGCTGCTAAATAAAAGGTTATGTAGAGAAGTGAGAGGAAGGGGTGGAGTAGATGGGCCAGCCAGGAGGAGAAAATCCTGCTTTCTCTATCTCTTTCCTATCCTGTCCATGTGAGGAGGGGAGAGGCTGTCAGTGCGGGGTCTGGGCAGTGTGAGAGAGAGTGTAATAGACACTCTGCTCATAGCTGCAGCCAGCAACCCTGGAGCCACATTCTAGGCTTTGCCCCCCCCCCCCCACAGTGGTGGAACTTCAGGGCTCAGACACAAGTGCAACTGCTGCGACCCTGGTAGTCTCGCCACTGCAGTAGTTGGTTTTCAAGATCGGATTTGTTAACTACCAGGACAAGACCTTGTTACTTGTTTAATTGAGATTTCTAATTGACAGCAGAAGAACTACCAGGCTCTGAATGTAACATAATTATTTTTAAAGAGTAACTAAACTGTATCTGAGCACCACAAACTCCCACATCCATTCATGTCACCATGCTTTATTTTGTTAAGAAATTACTTTGAAAAACACCCCCCTAGCATTTCTAGCCATATCAATCTTTGAGTAAGGGCAGATGATTCATGTGACATTTTTTTTTAGCTAAGAAAGCCCCTCCACTTCTCCAGATTGAAGAAAAAAAATGCCCACAAGGACTTCTAGGATGTATGACATAATTTTGACCTAGGCCTGAAACCAGGGATCAACTGAAAAAAAAATGTAAAAAGAAAGTTGAAAACAATTAAATACAGTATAATATACCTTCCTATCTATTTACTAAGGCTAGCATCATAAGAATTGAAAATAGGTAATTTTGATAGAGAGTGTAAAGTTCCATTTTAAAGTCTGAACAGCATAGAGTCAGGTGCCTAAGCTACACATATACCAAATTGTTAATCAGGCATAAATCTGACCCCATTCTATTGTATTAAAGTATTAATATATGCTGATAAAACTGTCTTTCTATGGAACATATGGGTCATTAGTGTAAATAGTGTATGTTATTCTTCTAAACTATGAATTATTGTTGCTCTAAAGTATCATAATTTGTAATAAAACATCAATCTTGTGCCGTAAAAAAAATAACTGTTAAATCTGCACTTTATGTTGTGGAACAAGATGTAAAATTTACTACGACATAAAACACCACATGTCAGGAAAAGATAATTAGCTTCAGCAACATAATTCTAAAGGCACATTCTCTGTAGGTTTTATGTGTAATTAAATGTCTTTAGTTAAAAAAAAAAAATGCTGATTAACAGTCCTTTAGAAATTTTTGGGATGGGTGCTGCACTATTATAAACTGGGAGGACAGATGAAGGTGAGTGAAGTATGCCCTTTACCATTATATATCTACTCAACCCTTTAAAAGTTTAGTTTCAGAAGGCACTGGAGGGCCATAGAAGTCTACAGGGAAGTTTGGAATGAATGGACATACAGTTTAACAACAGCTAGACATGGCTCAGAACTAGGCAGTTTGGGCTCTAATCCTAGCAATATAAAAGGAGGAGGGGATGTTGGAGCTCATATAGTGCAGAAAATAAATCACAGCACTTAAGTAAGCACATTTGCATTTGGAAGGAGCTTACAGCTTAATGCCCCACCATAGTCATAAACTATAGTTTTAATTTTGAGTAAATTCTAATTGAACTTGCATGCATATTATGTGTAGAAAAAACAAAGAAGTAGAGGGACAAATTGCTATGTAGCATGCGTAAATAATACCTTATGCCAACACTGCTTACCAATTAGGGTAGTGTCACTATAGCCCCTATACAGCATATAAACAAAAAGGCTCCCAACTGGGAATTGTGGGGAAAAAGACAGCCACATGAGTGATACAGAATACAATGTTCAGGTTAACAAAGTAATATGAACTTTATTAGGATAAAAAAGATCATATAGATCTGCCTCTAATAAGGAAAGAGGTAATTGAGATCTAAGTCTTGGTGTGTGTGTAGCATCCTCTACCTTTAGGTAGGTGCTAGTGTAGTGGGTTTTTGTGTATACTGCCAGTGCAGGTAAATTTAGGCAGGCCTACCTGTGAGCTAAACCTGTTTATTTTTGATCTGGGGGCAGGGGAGTGGTTTTAGTGTAGCAGCAGGTAACTGACATGTGCCTCAGCTCTTGGGCGCCTCCTCTGTTTCCAGGGAGAAGGTTCTGGAAAAGGGGCAGGGCAGAGAGCTGGAGTGACACAGCCCTGATAAATCCCCAACTAGGATTGGGAGGGGGCAGGCCTCCTATATATACCCATGGTCAGCCTGCTATGGGGGGGGGGGGGGTTGTCGGGTGGATGAACTGAATGATAGAGTGTTAAACTGTCGTGGTCTAAGGGAACCCCCTTTCTGGGGGGGGTGTACCTCACGTGGGAGCTTTTTGAGCTGGAAGGGAGCCTCTCTGCCTCTCTCTACATGGTCATTGAGAGGTGTCCTGGAACAGGAGCAGCAAAGAGGACAGTTGGGAGCATGTCTAGGCATGTCATTCAGGAGGGATCCATGCCGGGGTCGGTGAGTGAAAAGCACAGTGGAAAGCTCTGGAGACATGCCAGGAGTTGGATGTGGAGCCAGAGGGAGAGACTGTGGGGTTGTGAAGTCAAGTCGCTGCAGCCAGGGGGGCTGGCAGGATTTACATCGGACGTGCTGGGATCAGTAGTCCACCAAGTGTCAGCACATTTATTCTCATCTAAAATGGTTGCTACCTCAAAGGGGACTATAAAACCATGCCTGTAATGGGCTATCAGGAAAACGTTAGGACCTATTTAGAGTGAGGCCTAGCCATGTGGTAATGGTGACATTAATCTAGATTTGGACAGTGAAGTGCAGCAAGTGATCTCAAGTTACGTGCTGGAGGAGATGTGCAGAGGAAGAGACTGTCATATCTAGACTCAACTACTTTTATTCTACTAAGAAGTATTCATTATCTAAGCATCACATGTCCCTTTTCCCCGTCCAAGTTTAATCCCCTAATAAAAACAACAAAAAACAAGGAAGAGACTATTCATTGTCTCGGAAAGAGTGCCAAAATGGATGTCTGACCAGCAGGGTGAAATGTGTGGATGCTAGAACATGCAGCGACCCCACAGGGGCACCGCTACATGTGCTTAACGGTACTTTGCAAAGTGACCCTGCAAGTATAGCAATCGTAACAAAAAACTAAAATCAAAAAACAAAAAACAGTGACATTGACCACATAACATATAACACAAACAATCGTCCGGATGCCAGATGGTCAATGTACAAGTGGTCATTGTAACATTGTAACCTGGAAATGTTTTACTTACCAAAATCCATGGTCACCTAATGTGAGGTCTGAGTCGTCTCTCTTTTAGACTGCATAGTGGGAAGATTCCTATTCAGTTGCCCACGTTCCTGTCTGGGTGACATGGACACTTCATATCGGCTGCCTTCTCTATCCAGAAGACTGCACAGAAAGGTGGCTTGAAGAGAAGTGGACTAGTGGGTGGTGGGTATAGAATGTACTCAATGACTGGTCTCCACTCTTAAAAGAGGCATTAGGTGAGGGAAAGGGAGTTTTAAAGCTTTGTTAAAAAAAAGAAAAATTGTTGAAGGTGTGGAGTTGATAGGGTAGTGCTGGGAGAGGAGGATTGTTTTGTCTATAAATGGGCTTTAACGTGGTTGTAAATCCTCACATATACCCAGTAAAGTGACTGGCCTCAGATGATACACAGAAATGAAACAAATCCTCCTACATAAGTTGTACTAGTTTATCTGCAGCCATCTCTTCCCAACACTACTTTAACCACATGCCGACTGCCGCACAGCAATTTACGTTGGCAGAATGGCAGCGATTTACGTACGTCCCTTTGAAATCCTCGCCTAGCCGATTGCGGTGAGGAGAGGCAGAACGGGGAGATGTAAACAAGGCATTTCCCTGTTCTGCCTAGTAACATGACAGGGATCTATGCTCCCTGTCACCTGGAGCAGTGATCTCTGTCAGGTTGTAGTGAGCCCATCACCCCTACAGTTAGAACACTCTGAGGGAACACACTTAACCCCTTGATCGCCCCCTAGTGTTTCCCCCGGGTTTTTAACCCCTTCCCTGCCAGTGACATTTATACAGAAATCAGTGGCTATTTTTAGTTCTGATTGCTGTATAAATGTCAATGGTCCCAAAATAGTGTCAAAAGTGTCCATTCTGTCCGCCGCAATGTCGCAGTCACAATCAAAATTGCGGATCGCCACCATTACTAGCAAAAAATGTATTATAATAAAAATGCCACTTATTGTGATTTTTTTTAACAAAAATATGTAGAAGAATACATATTGGCCTAAACTGTGGCAGAAAATGAAAAATATTGCTTTTTTTTTCAAAGTTGTCACTCTTTTTTTATTTATATCTCAAAAAATAAACACTGCAGAGGTGATCAAATACCACCAAAAGAAAGCTCTATTTGTGGGAAAAAAGGCAAGGGGGTAAATTCTTCTGGGGCTGAAGTGGTAAACAAGGCAGAATCGTGTTAAAATCCTTCTTCATCTGTCAGGAGCACAGAGGAGAGGGCAGAGAGGCAGCAGGTACAGTGTGAGAGAACTGATTATAGTTATGGAAACCCCCCCCCTTCTACACAGCAATAGAACTGTTTTGTGAATACACAAGCTGTGTGCTGAGCTCCCTCCCTGACACAAATTTATTTAATGTGTCGGAAAAACTTATCAGAAGTGACTCATGCTGATAACAGAGGAACAAAGCACCAGAGAGAAACGACACTTAGAGCTTTGGAGAGAGATAAGTAAAACACTGCAGGAATATGTGCTTAGTGCAGATTTCATGACTGAGGTTTAAAACCACTTTAAGCAACACTGTATAAATAACAGCTTTGTATCTAAAAATAAAGTGAAAACTGTGTTGTACTTCATGTTTTGCTTTTGAACACATCTATATTTATAGTGTATCTGTATAAGATTTGCAGGAAACCATACATTGAATTGCTGCAACGCTAAATATGCTTCCTGCTTGAGCTGGGTATTTGAACAGCAAAAACAAAAACAGTGGTGACAACATGTGGAAAGAGGACCAAACATCTTCCTGCTACCTAGTTTTTTCTCCCCCTGGCTCCGCCCCTGAATCCACCCCCTTTTCCTGAGCATCAGTGTGACAGAAGTGGGCGCTAGAGGAAGCATGCAGCTGCAGTAAAGAGTATTGATCATAGAGGCGTGCAGGGGATGTTTGCTTTCGTTCCATCAGGACATGTCCTCCAGTGCTGCGCCTCTATAATGACACTACAGAGCGGCTTCCTGGGTAACATGTAGCAGAGGCTTCCCCTGCATCCCCCTAGATGTGGGTGCTTTATACCAGCAGCGCCCTCTAGAGGTTATAACATTTATTACAGAGGTATTTATAATACAGCACCGAAAACTTACATAGCACAGAGACCGAGAGTAGGGAAACCAGCATCCAGGAGCCCTAGGCATCAGTGCGCCCTAGGCGGCCGTCTAGTTTGCCTAGCGTTAGTACCTGCCCTGCTACTGACCACCACTGTTATAATGCTAGCATTCATTTTGTGAATAATTTTGACAAACCCATGCATTTGCAGAGCACTACATATTCAATCTAAGAACCAGATCAGACAACTGCTTCAAAACTCTGTGCCTGTAGCAGCCTCCTTTCTTAGAAGCCCTATTTTATTCCTTATTTTAGCCCTTCTTCTGGATATGTGTTACAGGCATTACTGAAAATGGTAAATAAGTTAGTAAAATATTCCCTAGGTCTTTACTATGAGGTCAAGTAACCAAAGAATCAAGCAGAATTTGAAATTGTGGGGTTCATCATGGACAAACTAAGGGTTTTAATCAAAAAATCCTACCAACAGTGGGTCATGAGTTCAAGTCAACAGGGACAGTATGGGTTAGGCTTCAGGCTAAGGTCAAATCAGTTCAGCTGTCTAACAGAAGAAACACTGAGGATTTCTGGAAGACAACAAGCTAAGCTCTATTACTGTCAACCTAAGAAGAAGCCATTTTAAAAGTTGAGCAAGCAGTTACAGGGTGACAATAAGCACCATCAGATGCATGCTTTCATAAATGTGGCCACGTTGATAATACTCTATAGAGAATAAATAGATCATATGGTTATGAAAGCTCCATGGGGATAGACAAGTATGTTTTCCCGGATTTTTTAATGTTTTTTCTGTCTGTAGTCTTGGTTAGTAAAAGAGATGAGTCTGAGATTTGCAGCATATCCCTTTAGAACTAAAGTGTTCAGTAGGTTCTCACTTCTCATGTTCACTGCCAGAGTCCAAAAGAGTTAATAATTCCGAGAAATATATAACTCAGCCCCTCAAAGACTGGTTTCACAGCAGGTTGGTGCTGAGAAGGGCTGAAAATTCTTTATAAGGAGAGATACTCTTTTTTTGACAATATATTGCTTGTTAGCCCTACAAATGACCAGAATTGAATAACAAGATTAATTTTGTTATTCCCTCCCCAGTTTAAGATAGATTTTAGTGGAGTCTTTGAACTTTGAGCTTTGTGATACTGTTCGTAAATCCAGGCGGATTCACTTATGAGCAGAGAGATTTTAGAAAAAATTATTTTGCTGCAAAATAACCAATTTTGCTCTTTGTGAAATGTCATTGTCCCAAAAACTCTCAATCTTTAACCCTCAGGAGCTACTGAAAGCAAATTGCCCCCCTGAAAGACACCCTTCAAGCGCTCCAGTAAAATTGAATTAAAAACTCATAGGAAACGCATTTGGCAATCTATTTTAGTATTTCCCATAGATCATAAAAACACCAGCACTTCTTGCGGCTCTTTGTCAGTGGCACGGGGAATGCTCTAAATGAAACTTAAAACATATAAAGCAGAATACAGATTACAGACTTGGTGCAATACTAAAATCAATCTTTTGAAAAAAAAAACTCTATTCTTAGTTTGCTGTTTTTCTACAGTGATGGGTCTAGAATATAAATATTTTTTTATGGGTCTGGAGTAGAAGCAGCATTGTCAGCCTGCATTGCATGCTCCTCCTGTTTGCGATCGGGCTGCCTATCTGAACCTGGAAGCAAGCAACAGGCGGTGCTGTTACTGGCAGGATCTCCAGATAGGAAATTCTGCAACAGAGTCACAAAAAAATATTTACTTAAAGGCATTGTACACATTCAAATATTTTTGTTGTTTTAACTAAGTATTAGTGTAATTATATCCCCGGTGTCCTTTGTTTGCCTTACTTTGCAGTGATGGTCTAACATGTTGTGCCTGTAGTTTGTATTGTTGTAGTGGGGGGGGGGGGTGGAGAAAATGACTGATATACAGTATATGTTGCATTCGGAGGGACATGCTGAGCCCCTGCCCACTCCACCAAAAAAAAGAAGTCAATGTTCTTGGGGTGTTCCAGAATTCCAGCTGAATTAAAGTGATTGTAAAGGCTCATTATTATTTTTTATTTAAATAACAAACATGTTATACTTACCTCCTCTGTGCAGTTGGTTTTGCACAGAGCAGCCCAGATCCTCCTCTTCTCGGGTCCCTCTTCGCTGCTCCTAGTCCCTCCCTCCTTTGAGTGCCCCTCAGCCAGCAGCTTGCTACAGGGGTCTCCCAAGCTGAGCCAGACACGGAGCCCCGACCTGGCCCTGCCCACTCTCTCCCCTGATTGGCTGACTGACTTTGATTGACAGCCAAGGGAGCCAATAGCGCAGCTGCTCTGCCTCAGCCAATCAGGAGGAGTGTACTGGATGGCTGAGGGGATCGTGGACATCACTGGAGAGAGAAGGAGTATAGAAAGCATTAAGATAAAAAACCTTTTGCTTTTACTACTCCTTTAACCACATGCCGACTGGGCCATAGCCGAAAGACGGCTACAGCGTGGTCGGCTTATTCTGGGTGGACGTCCGTGGGACGTCCTCCCAGAACCTTGCTCCCGCATGCCCCCTGGGGCGCGCACTCGGGAATATCAGGGACCGACGGGTCCGGAGGACACGGCACATCACGGATCACAGTAAACGGTCGCTGATAGCAAATGACGGAGCGATAACATGTAAACAAACCGGCGTCACGTCATGACGCTGGTTCCTCCCTCCCCTCTGTACCGATCGGTACAGTGAGAGGGGAGAAGCGGAGAGGGGGAGAGATGACAGCAGCGCTGTGGGCTGGATGTGTAGTGCCCACAGCACTGCTCAGTGACATTACTCTGCCAGCACTGTGCAATACTCTGCCAGCACTGTGCAATACTCTGCCAATACTGTGCAATACTCTGCCAGCACTGTGCAATACTCTGCCAGCTCTGTGCAATACTCTACCAATACTGTGCAATACTCTACCAACACTGTGCAATATTCTACCAATACTGTGCAACACTGCAATACTCTGCCAATACTCGCCAATACTCGCCAATACTCTGCCAATACTCTGCCAATACGCTGCAATAAATTTTAATAGAAACAAAGAATTTTTTATTAATTTTTTTACCAAATTTTCAGTCTTTTTTGATTTATAGCGCAAAAAATTTAAAACCCAGCGGTAATTAAATACCACCAAAAGAAAGCTCTATTTGTGTGAAAAAAAGGACAAAAAATAAATTTGGGTACAGTTTTGCATGACTGAGTAATTGTCATTTAAAGTGTGAGAGCACCGAAAATTGGTCTGGTTAGGAGGGGGATTTAAGTGCCCAGTGGTCAAGTGGTTAATTTCGTCAAGAAAAATGTTTTCGTCAAAGTTTGCACAGCAGCATTTTTATAGTGACGAAAACAAAATGAATAGTACAGCACATTTTCGTCCACTGATGAAAACTATGATGAGAATAAAATCAGTTTTTCTTAACGAACGAAAAAGGGACAAAAATATGAGGCAGGGATTAACTTCAGGTTTTCATGGAGTTCCACCTGCTTCCGCAATCAAGCTCCATGCAAGCAAGCGCATTCAACTGTGTGCACCGTGATGACTGCCAGAGACCAGAGAGAGCAGCACTGTGCATTTCAAGTCAGCCAGGCCTCCCGAGTCTGAGTTTGTCCCACTCTTGAGTCCCGACTCATGAGATGAGCGCAGGCACCCAGAGCAGAGAGCAGACTGTGAGTTTGTAATACATTACAAATACAGCAGGCCTGAGGCCTCCCCTCAGATCACAGTCTGTCCAGAGCACTGTGTGTGCATTACAGGCCTCCTCTGACCACTGGCAGTGGCATCCAGGGCACTGTGTATTATAGAGGGGCACTGGCATCATCATGATAACGCAAAGATTTTTTTTTTTTATATATTTTTTGTTATTTTCACGTTACCCTTTTGTCAAAAAAGCAATATTCTTGACGAAACGGTTTTACTTAAAAAAAGACATTGTATAATGACTAAATCTGTGTCTGTAGTGCATGTTCAAACCTTAATACCATAAATAATAACATTCGATTTTCACTCCAGCAGTAGTATATAATGAGTTTGGAAATTGTAGAGAAATGCTTAAATAATGCATTACAATTTAACTAAACCCATTAGATTTTAGACAACTAAAAATGAGTTTAAGTTGACTAAAATGTACTGGAGATTTTACCAATCATAGGTAGATAATACCGTTCACTAAAAGCTCATAATTATTATTATTATGAGCTTTTAGTGAACGGTATTATCTACCTAAGTCATACATGTCCCATATGGCATGATTTTGACATTTACAGTCCACATTGGAGAGGCTTAGCTGTTATTGCAATTAGTTTGCAGTATCTTAAATGTTTTTTATTGTTTTGTATTAATTGTTAAAGCGGTTCGGCACACATTTCATTTAGTAAGTCTCTTTGCCTTCCAAATCAGGCAAAGAGTACTAAATTAAGTGTTTTTTTTTTTTTCACTTACCTTGTAATTGCTGACTTCCTCTCCTCTGTCTCTGCGGCGGTGGGCGGGGTCTCTGCGTCGATCGTCGTCACGCCGCACTGTCTCCTGGGATCTGGTGTCATTGATCCCAGGAGTCAGTGCGGACATCTTTCGAAATCTCGCGAGATTTCGGGCACATCCTCCGAAATCTCGCGAGATTTCGTTCACATCTTCCGAAATATCGCGAGATGTCGGCAGATGTGCCGAATTCTTGCGAGATTTCGGAAGATGTCCGGGAACGTGTGCTACTCTTTGTCGTTACTGCGCACGCGCGAGATCGGTGCAGTAACAGTGGTGCATGCTGGGCCATCTGAAGTGCCTGTGTGGGTTCACATGCCCACAGGCAAGATGGCCCCCAGCAGGACAGAGTTTTTAAAATGACTTTTAAATTACGAAAACCGGCAGCAGAGAGTCACAGAAATGGGACACGTGAGTACCTGATTTACATCTCAAAATCTACTGCATTGCACTAAAGATAGAAAAACACTACAGACAGTGCAGAACCGCTTAAATAAAATATTATTGTCTATTTTTTTATGATTAGTGCCTGGAAAGTCCATTTTTTCAACTTCCTTTATTCAACTAACTAATGTTTAAGACTTGGCACTGTGCTACCTTAGGCTCCCACAGTTCCATCCTGTGTTGGTGCCTTTTGTAACTCCTTGATTCATACTGGAGATTTTAGTCGACTAAAATTTACTGGAGATTTAGTTGACTAAATACAACTAAAACTAAAACACTTGCAGAAGACTAAAATGGGATCAAAACTAAAATGCCATTCCGGATTTTCCGACGGGAAATGTTCGATGGGAGCTTGTTGTTGGAAATTCCGACCGTGTGTAAGCTCCATCAGACATTTTCCGTCGGGATTTCCGACAAACAAAATTTGAGAGCTGGAACTCAAATTTTCCGACAACAAAATCCGTTGTCGTAAATTCCGATCGTGTGTACACAATTCCGACGCACAAAGTTCCACACATGCTCGGAATCAAGCAGAAGAGCTGGCTATTGAACTTAATTTTTCTCGGCTCGTTCTACGTCACCGCATTCTTGGCGATAGGAATTACTGGCAAGATTTGTGTGACCGTGTGTATGCAAGACAAGTTTGAGTCAACATGCATTGAATAAAAAAAATGGATTTTGTTGTCGGAATGTGCGATTGTGTGTACGTGGCATAAGACTAAAACTAAATCGGAATTTGCTGCCAAAATTAACACTGTATTCCAGAGCAGACCACAGCAAGTCTATGCACATATCCCTAGTTGCGTGCATCCCCCTAGGATCCAGACCTCTTCCCTTTTATAGAATACAAGGGAAGCTGGACCCAAAGAACACATCAGGAAATGTGGTAAAATATTAACCCTTTTCCCCTGACTTTGAAAGCTGGATGCTAACTACAAATACAGTAGGCCACCTGCCTACACCCCCCCCCCCTCCTCTATCGTAAGCCACCCCGGCTGCGAACAACATACAAACTTACCAAAGTGCAATGTTAAAAAATAGACACATAAGGTACAGTAGTGCAAATAGGCAGTTGTAACAAACTAAACGGGAATGTAACGTTCAATAAAACTTAAGCTAAACATAACTGGAAGTTTACACTTAAGTCAGGATAGGGCAGATGGATGGGTCTCCCGATGGTGGGTGGCTTCCTATGATAGGGTGGACGGTAGGGTAGAGATGACCGGGCTTGATGACTTCCACCTGTTCCATGTAGATATGTTGACCGAGGCTGAATTATTTATAGAGGCAATGAAATTCTGCCTCAATGTGTTCATTTTGTTGCCTGAAGCTTTGGAGATTCTCAGAAATGTAAAATCTCTCCCAAAAAGCGTGGCTATAGATCTTAGGCTGCTTATCCTCGAGCTGGAGGAACAGAGCCTCAGGCACATGGGGAAAAACATGATGGTGCTTCTCCCACACATGGGCATCAAAATAATGTTTCAGATGGGCCTTAACCTCTAAATAATTTCTATTATTGTTACAGGGTGGGCAGTGGCATAGAGTTTTGGTGCAGATCTGTCCCTGGTCCCTCCACTGATTGGAGGCCTAGATAGATGGTGCTGTGGGCTGCATGTGCTTGTTGGCTGTCATCTCTCTCATACTTCTGGTTGGGATGTGGTTGGTGCCACACGTGTGCAACAGGTGTGACCAGGCCAGATGGTGTCACATGTGGGGCCAGCTGGCCAGCGATGACGTCCCGCCCGGGGCATATATATGGGCTGGCACTCAATGGTGCAGATGATCAAACATGGCGGATGCTGCGGCATGGATGTTGGTTGGAGGCCGGTTAGTTTCAACAGGCCTTGAATTTTAGGGTAGGCTTGTTATTGTTATTGTTATTAGGTTATTGGTTTGGCTTGGGGACATATATTAGTGTATTTTATTTGTTCATATTGCAGTCACCTTTGTTTGGGAACCAATATTTAGAGGCATCTAGACCCACCCCTTCAGCCACCCCCTTACCCTCGGGTGGTCATTTTTATACCAGAAGAATTGCCAAGAGTTGGTCTTGTTGGAATGTCTCTGAGGAATTAGCCTCCGCTGATGCACTGCCTAATTTCTTATTAAGTGAGCCAGCAATAAATAGATTTTATTGTTAACTATGTCTCACTTGGGGCAAGTTGTTGGTTGTTGTTACTATTATGTTGTAGGACCTGTCGTACATTATCTGTCAAGGGACTAGGAATTTTGACATTTGGCGCATCTAGTAGCTGGGCCCCCTCAGTGTGGTTAATTCTGTAAGTGTTTATACTTAAAAATTTAATGGGGGGTTCCTGAGGAT
>CM053026.1:709004146-709022989 GCA_028564925.1 Lithobates sylvaticus | reverse complement strand
TTTGCGGGGGAGAGACTGATATGGCTGGGGCCATCTCTAATATTCTTTTCCACTGGTCATTCGATATTACACCCATGTCTTCCTCCCATTTCAGCTTTACATTATGAAGTGCTCCTCCTGAGTTCATTTTATGGGTTATCTGCCCGTATATCTCTGATATCAGTCCCTTCGTGGAGCCTAAGTATAATATGTATTGCCATAGATGAGTCTCATTCCATATCGGAGGAGAACCCGGAAACTGGGCGTCGAGAGCATGTCGTATTTGCATGTAAAAATAAAATGTATCCTGTGTTATATTGAATTCATCTACCAGCTCATTAAATTTTTTAATTCTATTGCCGTTATATAGTTGTCTTAATCTTTTGATTCCCTGTTGTTCCCATTCTCTATTTTTCCCCACCTGGAGGACTTCTTTTAAATTATTATTATCCCATAGAGGAGTATGGTCGGACATTCCGTTATAACCCATTTTTTTTTTAATTGCTGTCCAAAGTTTAACTAGCATTTCTATTGTGGGGTATCTAACTCGGAAAGAGTCCGCCTCTAGTGCTTCTATTATGGTGCTGTGTTTGGACTCCGCCACTATTATTTTTCCGTTTGGGTTCCCCCCCTCTAAGTCCCCGCATCCCATAAGTTGCTGCAGTTGGGAAGACCAGAAATAGCATTCTGGGCGTGGGACGGCAAATCCCCCTGCCCCTACCGGTAGTTGAAGAGTACCAAGGCGGATTCTAGCCTGACCTCCCTTCCAGATTAATTCCCTAAATAGGGTCTCAATTTTTTGGAACCACTTTCTGTCTATCCATATCGGGGAGTTGTGAAGTATGTACAGGAGTTGTGGCATCCATATCATTTTGATTAACCCACATCTCCCCGCTACCGACAGAGGAAAGTGCCTCCAAATCGAAATTTTCCTCTTAAACTTAGACAGCAACGGTACAAGATTTTTACATAAATACTGATTGGGATCCTTTGTTAGCGTTATCCCTAAATATTTCATCGTGTCTACTACCTTTATCTGGAGTATTCCTGGTATTGTTGGGTGACTGATAGCATCTATGGGCAGGAGTTCCGATTTGTCCCTGTTTATAACTAGGCCGGAAAACATGCCAAATTCCTCCACTACCCCAAGGGCGTTTGTCAGTGAGCTGTCGGTGTCTCCTAAAAACAGCAGAACGTCATCCGCGTATAGTGCGATTTTTTCTTCTCTCCCTGCCTTTTTGCAAAAACCCCTTATATCAGGGTTTGTTCTTATTGCAATAGCCAGCGGTTCCATTGCCAGGGCAAAGAGCAGGGGTGATAAGGGGCACCCCTGTCTTGTCCCTTTCTCTAATTCGAACGCCTCCGACATTACATTGTTAATTTTTAATCTGGCTATGGGTTTCTCATACAGCATTTTTATCCACCTGGTGAATGAGGGACCAAATCCAAAACCTTCCAATACTCTCCACAAGTATACCCACTCTATACTATCGAAGGCCTTGGTCACGTCTAATGTCATTATCGCCCTTGGTCCCCCATTCACCACCGGGTCCTGTATGTTCAGAAAAGCCCTTCTGATGTTGATACTTGTCGAGCGGCCCGGTATGAATCCTGTCTGGTCTGTGTGGATTATTCTTGTCATGATTTTATTTAGCCTGGTTGCCAGAACCTTGGCCAGGATCTTTGCGTCAGAGCAAAGGAGAGATATCGGTCTGTATGCCGCAGCTTCCAGTGGGTCTTTTCCCTCTTTTAACAGGACTATAATTGTTGCCTCTAGCATCGAAGCTGGTAAACCTCCCTCCCTGAACACCTCCTCCAGTGTATTTAATAATTCCGGTAGCAAGACTTCACCGTATTGCTTGTATGTCTCTATTGGGAGACCATCCGGGCCGGGGGATTTCTGATTGGCCATATTTCCCACTGCCTGTTGTAGTTCAACTAGGCTTATTGGGGTCTCAAATTCTTCTCTCTCCTCCGATGTGATACATGGGATCTCCAATCTCCGCAGGAAATCGTCCATCAGTCTCTCTGCTCCAACCTTCTGGGCTGTGTAGAGGTTTTTATAAAAGGCTCTAAAATACTGGACTATTCCTGCGGAGTTGGAGATAATTTCTCCTCCCTCCCCTCTTATAGCCTGAATAGTTGACGGTGGTACATTGGACTTTACTAGACGCGCAAGCATCCTCCCCACACTCTCCCCCTCTGCGAAGGACGCCTGCCGCTGAAGGAGTCTATTTGTTTCGGCCTTCCTCATAATTACCAATTTATGTTCCTGTTGCTTATCCAGCCACATCTTTTTCTTTGCGTCTGTCGCGTCTATTATATATTGATTTTCTGCACCTAATATCTCCCTTTGGGATCTTTCCTCCTCTGCTCTGGCGTCTTTATTGAATTTTGCTATTTGTTGGATCAGTGTCCCTCTTAAAAATGCTTTTAGGGTATCCCATATTATTCTTGACCGTGCCGTACCTGAGTTAAATTCCAAGAATTCTCTTAATTTGGGGAGAACCCCGTCTGCCTCTTTAATTAGTTCGTACCAGCTGGGGTTTATTTTCCACTCTCGCCGATTTTGTTTTTCCCCTATTTTTACTGTCGTTATTATGGGAGAGTGATCAGATATTCCCCTAGGCCGGAATACAATGTTTTCTATAATTTGTGACTCTCTCTCATTCCCGAGGACCAAGTCTATCCTCGAGAGCGTAGAGTGGGTAGCGGAGTAGCATGTATATTGCCGGGCTGTGGGATTACGTGCCCTCCAGATATCTATTAGCCCCATTTCCTCCATAAATTGAGTCAGTTTACACTTTACTGTAGTAACAGGGGTTCTATGTACGGGGAACCTATCTAGGTCTCTATCCGGGGCTTCGTTAAAATCTCCTACTACCAAGATCGGTACCTCGCCTTTGTCCAAAAGGAAATCATTCAGTCTAAGCATAACTTCTAATTTGAATGGTGGGGGGATATAAATATTCGCCAGTACACATGTGACCCCCTCTATCATAAAATACAGGAAGATGTACCTCCCATGCTCGTCTATGCTGATCTGTCTACAGGAGAAATTCGACCCCGCCCTCACCAGTATACTTACCCCTCTACTGTATGAGGAGTATACTGAATGATACTGGCAATGGTATTTCCTGCTTTGTAGGAGCGGCGCGGTTTGTTTGGTCAAATGAGTCTCCTGTAGACAGATCAATCCCACCCCACAGTTTTCCAATGTCGAAAAGATTGCTGCTCTCTTAACTGACGTCCCCATTCCTCTAACATTCCATGTGGCTACTTTTAAAACCATCCTCTTTTTTTTTTTTTTTTTCATGGGGTGAAATAACTGCCCCTCTCGCAATGAGTAACTCTCTAGAAATACACTCGGGATTTCCACAGTGATAAAAAAGAAAAAAAAAAAAAAAAAAAAAAAAAAAAAAATAAAAAACTAGGAGACAAAGGCCTATTATTTTTACCCCATATCTCAGTGCGATTCCCCTTAGGTTCTCGTTTTCCACTACAAACATTGTGACCAATTACGAACAGGGCATGTCCCACGTTGAAAAAGGAGAGAAAAGAAAAAAGAAGAGAAAAAGAAGAACAAAAAAAATGTCTCTCTCTTTTTTTCCTTTCTTTTCCCTCCTCTCCCCTTCCCTCTTTTTTTGTTGCCCATGTTTTAATCCATAGCTTCATGCATATGTGTCCATTCATCGTGCTTGCATTTTCCTTATTATTTCTGGTGATACCTCTCTGTATTATACCTACATTATCCCTCTTCCCTTTTTGTGTTAATTGTTTTATTCCATGTTTACCCCACCCCCCCCAACTCCCCTCTTGCCCCTCCCCTACCCCCCTCCCCCTCCCCTACCCCCCCCCCCCCCCACCCCCCTCCCACCCCACCTTGCCAGGTGTTCCCCTAAGGGGTTCCAAGTGACCATTTCCCATACTTGCTTATCCTCATTCACAACCATTCCACTAGTGCAGTATTTGTGTGCGTTTATCTCCCTCCCCACCCACCAATAAATTGTTAAGTAGATTCCGACCAAAAAATGGAAAGAGAGGGGAGAGAAAAAAAAAAAAAAGAAAAAGAAAAAGGAAAAAACCCAACGATAACACAAACTAATAGTAGTACACAATATTACCAAGTCAATACGTAATACATATATATGTTTCAAGCCCACATTCATAAATATATATAATTTTCCCTTTCCTTCCCCCTTCCTCCCCTCTCCCGTTCCTCTCCCTCCCCCTCCCTCCCCCCGCCCCCTCACCCCCCCCCCCCCACACTCCTTAATTTATCATAGTTTGTCCTTATTTTCTTCTATCCACTTCTCAACTGCTTCTGGAGAATAAAAAATCTGAGATCCCCCCCATGCTGTCACCCGCAGCCTTGCGGGGTAAAGTAAAGCATATGTCAACTTGTGCCTTTGTAGGGTATGTTTAACCTGCACAAAACCAGCCCTTTGTCTCTGCAGTTCAGGCGAAAAATCCGAATAAAATGAGATCTTAGTCCCGTTAAGGAGGATGGTGCCCGCTTCCCTTGTTTTTCTTAGTAGAGAGACCTTATCTTTATAATTTAAAAGTTTCATCAATAAAGGCCTGGGGAAGCCCCCATCTGGAGGAGCTCTGAAGGGGACTCTATGCGCTCTTACGATAGAGAACGTTGTCGAGAAGGATTCTCTTCCAAAGAGGTCGACTAGCCATTTTTCCAGAAACTGTATAGGGTCTGGACCTTCACTCCTTTCTGGTAGTCCCACCACCCTTACGTTATCCCTGCGCAATCTATTTTCCAAGTCCTCAAATTTTGCTTCGTGGCGGGTTAACTGTTCTTTCATACCTTTTATTTCCATTGTTAAAGGGGATATCTCGTCCTCTACCTGGCTTATTCGCTGCTCTAGGGCAGTTGTTCTCTGAGCTGTTTTTGTCAGTTCTAACCTGACCAATACTAGGTCCTCCTTCACACCTTTCATTTGGTCGCTCAACTCCTTAACTAGGGATGAGCCGAACACCCCCGGGTTCGGTTCGCACCAGAACCTTCGAACGGACTGAAAGTTTGCGCGAATTTTCGAACCCTATACGTTATAATGGACGCGAACGTTCGAAATCAAAAGTGCTAATTACAACGGCCAATATGCATGTTAATGTCATAAAACAGGTTTGGGGACCCGGGTCCTGCCCCAGGGGACATATATCAATGCAAAAAGAACTTTTAAAAACTAATGTTTTTTCGGGAGCAGTCATTTTAATGATGCATAAAGTGAAAAAAAAAAGTGAAATTTTCCTTTAAATATGGTCCCTGGGGGGTGTCTAAAGTATGCCTGTGAAGTGGCATGTGTTTCCCGTGTTTAGAACTGTCCTTGCACAAAATGACATTTGTAAAGGAAAAAAAGAAGCCATTTAAAACCACTTGCGGCTTTAGGTTTGTTCTTAAGTAGAATCTGAACAGGTACATTATGAAGTGTAGCTCCATCCCCAAAAAATCTATTTTTAAGCTTTTTGGAGAACATAGGGAGGGGTTATCACCCCTGTAACATTTGCTGTCTTTGCACATCTGTTCAGAACATGTCACCTCACTTTCCGTCCCAATGACAAATGTTTTTGGAAAAAGTGGGGTTTTAATTGAAACAAGGATTGGTGATAAAGTATCAGTAGAGAGGAGATACCTTTTTCCCAAATTAAATCTAACAGGATAGAATTTCCCTTCCTAGGGGTAGATTTCCTCTCACTTCCTGTTTTCTCTTTCCATTTGCAAGTAGGAGTCGTTTGTAAGTTGGATGTTTGAAAGTAGGGGCCTGGCGTATATACTCTGCAGAAATTTGCCCTATTAGATGTTGGTGTAGCCACAAGACTGGTGGGCACAGGAATGGGCCCTGCTGTGAGTTAATAGATCAAGATTTGTAATTGCATGCACCTGTTGAACAGGGCAGAAAAATTGGGGGTGGTGGTGGTGGTGGTGGACGGTGTTGCCACAAGACTGTAAGCTCTCACAGTTACTCTTGGTGGGCGCAGGAATGGGCCCTGCTGTGAGTTATTAGATCAAGATTTGTAATTGCAAGCACCTGATGAACAGGGCAGAAAATTTGGGCCTTTGGCGGTGGTGGTGGACCGGGGTTGCCACAAGACTGTAAGCTCTCACAGTTACTCTTGGTGGGCGCAGGAATGGGCCCTGCTGTGAGTTATTAGATCAAGATTTGTAATTGCAAGCACCTGATGAACAGGGCAGAAAAATTGGGCCTTTGGCGGTGGTGGTGGACGGTGTTGCCACAAGACTGTAGGCCCTCATAGTTACTCTTGGTGGGCGCAGGAATGGGCCCTGCTGTGAGTTATTAGATCAAGATTTGTAATTGCAAGCACCTGATGAACAGGGCAGAAAAATTGGGCCTTTGGCGGTGGTGGTGGACGGTGTTGCCACAAGACTGTAGGCCCTCATAGTTACTCTTGGTGGGCGCAGGAATGGGCCCTGCTGTGAACTATTAGATCAAGATTTGTAATTACCCGCCCCTGTTAAACAGGGGCTGAAAAATTGTGCCTTAGGCACTGGTGCTGGTGCCACAACACTGCAACCCCTCACAGATACTGTACTTGGAGCACAGCAGTCACACGTGTTGCGAAGCATTTTTTTAAAAAATTGTAAGTACACGCCCCTGTTAAACAGGGGCTGAAAAATTGTGCCTTAGGCACTGGTGCTGGTGCCACAACACTGCAACCCCTCACAGATACTGTACTTGGAGCACAGCAGTCACACGTGTTGCGAAGCATTTTTTTAAAAAATTGTAAGTACACGCCCCTGTTAAACAGGGGCTGAAAAATTGTGCCTTAGGCACTGGTGCTGGTGCCACAACACTGCAACCCCTCACAGATACTGTACTTGGAGCACAGCAGTCACACGTGTTGCGAAGCATTTTTTTTAAAAAATTGTAAGTACACGCCCCTGTTAAACAGGGGCTGAAAAATTGTGCCTTAGGCACTGGTGCTGGTGCCACAACACTGCAACCCCTCACAGATACTGTACTTGGAGCACAGCAGTCACACGTGTTGCGAAGCATTTTTTTAAAAAATTGTAAGTACACGCCCCTGTTAAACAGGGGCTGAAAAATTGTGCCTTAGGCACTGGTGCTGGTGCCACAACACTGCAACCCCTCACAGATACTGTACTTGGAGCACAGCAGTCACACGTGTTGCGAAGCATTTTTTTATAAAAATTGTATGTACACGCCCCTGTTAAACAGGGGCTGAAAAATTGTGCCTTAGGCACTGGTGTGGTGGCATGGATCATTGAGGAGGAGGAAGAGGATAGTCAGTGAACATAAGAGGACAGTCACTCAGCATCAGCATAGGCAGTCTTGAAGGGATGTGACATTAAAAATTATTCGGTTATATCCGCCTCAGGTGCCTGGTAGCTGGTGGTGATCCAAGACTGATTCATTTTGATGAAGGTCAGTCGATCAACCGAGGCGGTGGACAGGCGCACCCTATGATCGGTGACAAATCCTCCAGCAGCACTGAATGTGCGTTCGGAAAGAACGCTGGAGGCAGGACAGGCCAGTAGCTCAATTGCATACTGTGCAAGCTCTGGCCAGTGATCCATCCTCAGGACCCAGTAAGCCAGAGGATTTTCGGTGGGAAAGGTGTCCAAGTCTGACCTTGCCCCAAGGTATTCCTGCACCATGTATATCAGACGCTGGCGATGGTTGCTGGAACCGATCATACCTTGGGGCTGCGGACTAAAAAATTGTCTGAACGCATCGGTCAGACGTCCACCTTCCCCACCGCTCCTTCTGCTACTGACCGAAGCCTCAGCAACTCGTCGCCCAGGACCAGGAGTTTGTAACCTCCCAGTTTCTGGGAACGCGTTGCACAGACCTTTCTGCAAGGCCTCCCTGAGATGTCTCATCCTCTGCTCCCTCTGCGACGGCAAGATAAGGTCCGCAACCTTACCCTTGTACCGCGGATCAAGGAGAGTGGCCAGCCAGTAATGGTCCCTCTCCTTGATCCGAAGAACACGAGGATCCTTCCGCAGGCTTTGCAGGATCAGGGAGGCCATGCAGCGTAGGTTAGCTGAGGCATTCGGTCCGGAGTCTTCTGGGTCACTGAGGATGACATGATCGCCAGCCACCTCCTCCCAGCCACGTACAAGTCCACTGGTTTGTTGGGACTGTACATCATCCCTAAAAGACTGCTGCTGCTGATGCTGAGTGCCAGGCTTCACCTCCATGCTCACACAATCCTCCTCCTCCTCCTCCTCCTCCTCCTCATCCTCTTCCTGTGTGATGGGTGGGACAGAAGGAACACTGTCCGGATAAAGGGGGCCTTGAGAGGCAAGGAAGTCCTCCTCTTCCTGCCTCTGTTCTGCCTCAAGTGCCCTGTCCATTATCCCACGCAGCGTATGCTCCAACAGGTGGACAAGAGGGACAGTGTCACTGATGCATGCACTGTCACTGCTCACCATCCTCGTGGCCTCCTCAAATGGTGAGAGGACAGTGCATGCATCCCTGATCATGCTCCACTGACGTGGGGAAAAAAAACCAAGCTCCCCTGACCCTGTCCTGGTGCCGTAGTCGCAAAGGTACTCATTGATGGCCCTCTGCTGCGTGTGCAGTCGCTGCAGCATGGCCAACGTTGAGTTCCACCTGGTGGGCATGTCACATATTAGGCGGTTCTTGGGCAGGTTCAGCTCCTTTTGCAGCTCAGTCAGCCGAGCACTGGCATTATAAGATCGGCGGAAATGCACACAGACTTTCCTGGCCTGCCTCAGGACATCCTGCAAGCCTGGGAACCTGCCCAAGAACCGCTGCACCACCAGGTTGAGGACGTGAGCCATGCAGGGCACATGGGTGAGCTGCCCCTGTCGCAGGGCGGAGAGGAGGTTGGTGCCATTGTCAGAAACGACCATTCCTGGCTTAAGCTGACGTGGCGTCAACCACCTCTCGGCCTGCCCCTGCAGAGCTGCCAGAACCTCTGGCCCAGTGTGGCTCCTGTCCCCCAAACACACCAGCGCAAGCACGGCATGGCATCTTTTTGCCTGCGTACTTGCGTAGCCCCTTGTACGCCTACGGAGCACCGCTGGTTCCAAGGACAGAGCACTGGAGGAAGAAGAAGAGGAGGGGGTGGAGGAGAGAGGTGTGTCACAACCAGTAGCAGTAGTAGAGTTTTGGAGGCGTGGTGGCGGAACAACCTCCAACACTACTGCACCTTGTCCTGCATCCCTCCCAGCTGCCAATAGAGTGACCCAATGGGCCGTGAAAGAAAGGTACCGTCCCTGTCCATGCCTGCTGGACCATGAGTCAGCGGTAATATGCACCTTACCGCTGACCGCCCTGTCCAGCGAGGCATGGACATTGCCTTCCACATGCCGGTAGAGAGACGGAATCGCCTTCCGTGAGAAAAAGTGGCGTTTGGGAACCTGCCACTGAGGAACCGCACATTGAACAAGCTCACGGAAGGGGGCCGAGTCTACCAACTGAAAAGGCAGCAGTTGAAGTGCTAGCAATTTAGCCAAGCTAGCATTCAACCGCTGGGCATGTGGATGGCTGGGAGTGTACTTCTTTCTACGGTCCAGCAGCTGGGGCAGGGAAATTTGCCTGCTGCAATCGGACGTCGGTGTACTGCAAGTACTTGGTTGTGACACACCTAATTCTACACCTTCAGTCCTCTCAGAGCAGCTTTCAGAGAGGACTGAAGGTGTAGTGGGGATGGAGATCCCAGCTGATGAGGAGCAAGGAGAGGTCCGCTTAGTTCTTTGGTGTGGGTCTTTTATGTGTGCCTGCCAACGAGCTGCATGGCAGGTCGACATATGTCTGGTCATGCTTGTGGTGCCCAAGCGGCTGATGTTTTGGCCACGCGAGATTCGCTTGAGACAAATATTGCAAATAGCAGTGGTGCGATCTGATGCACTCGTCTCAAAAAAGGCCCACACCAAAGAACTTTTCTGATAACGTGCAGAGGCAGCGCCCTGCACAGGCGGAGCTCTGCGGTGTTGTACAGTTGCTGTGCTGGCCTCTACCTGGCCTCCAGGGGGCATCCTGCCTCGTTGGACATGTGACGCCGCATCCTCCTCCTCCTCGTCCTCCTCCTCATCCTCTCTCCCTTCAGGCACCCACGTGGAGTCAGTGACCTCATCATCCCCTCCCTCTTCACCACTAGAGCAAACCTGGCAGTAAGCTGCAGCTGGTGGAACAGTACTGCCAGATTCCTCAAGCTGGGTATCATCATCCGAGCCTTCGAATCGTTGGGCATCCTCCTGGAGCATGTACCCAACACTGTGCTCAAAGAGTTCGGGGGACTCCTCAGGAGGACATGGTGGGTCTAGGGAAGGGGTGGCTGATGATGCCATTGAGTACGCGTTGGCAGCTGCTCTGCCAGTACCCTGAGCCTGGGTGAGAGAGGATGAGGAGGATGAGGAGGGCTTGGTCATCCATTCTACCAAGCCTTCAGCATGATGCGGCTCCACATGTCCAGCTGCCGAAAACAAAGACGCGCGTGTCCCATGGCCACGTGCTGATGACGATGCACGACCACGTCCACGGCCACGGCCACGTCCACTAGAAACAGAGCCTGCCTGCCCTGTGTTCTTGGCTCTGCACGCTCTGCCTCCCCTTGGCGGTCTTCCAGCCATTGTAGTCGGTAGTCCTGTGGGTGCTGCTGAGAAGAAAATATAGGAGCTCTGTGTGATGCCACTAACACACTAGAAGTCCTATGGGTGCTTCTGCAAAGAAAATAGAGGAGCTCTGTGTGATGCCACTAACACACTAGAAGTCCTGTGGGTGCTGCTGAGAAGACAATATAGGAGCTCTGTGTGATGCCACTAACACACTAGAAGTCCTATGGGTGCTTCTGCAAAGAAAATAGAGGAGCTCTGTGTGATGCCACTAACACACTAGAAGTCCTGTGGGTGCTGCTGAGAAGAAAATATAGGAGCTCTGTGTGATGCCACTAACACACTAGAAGTCCTATGGGTGCTTCTGCAAAGAAAATAGAGGAGCTCTGTGTGATGCCACTAACACACTAGAAGTCCTGTGGGTGCTGCTGAGAAGACAATATAGGAGCTCTGTGTGATGCCACTAACACACTAGAAGTCCTATGGGTGCTTCTGCAAAGAAAATAGAGGAGCTCTGTGTGATGCCACTAACACACTAGAAGTCCTGTGGGTGCTGCTGAGAAGACAATATAGGAGCTCTGTGTGATGCCACTAACACACTAGAAGTCCTATGGGTGCTTCTGCAAAGAAAATAGAGGAGCTCTGTGTGATGCCACTAACACACTAGAAGTCCTGTGGGTGCTGCTGAGAAGACAATATAGGAGCTCTGTGTGATGCCACTAACACACTAGAAGTCCTATGGGTGCTTCTGCAAAGAAAATAGAGGAGCTCTGTGTGATGCCACTAACACACTAGAAGTCCTGTGGGTGCTGCTGAGAAGACAATATAGGAGCTCTGTGTGATGCCACTAACACACTAGAAGTCCTATGGGTGCTTCTGCAAAGAAAATAGAGGAGCTCTGTGTGATGCCACTAACACACTAGAAGTCCTGTGGGTGCTGCTGAGAAGAAAATATAGGAGCTCTGTGTGATGCCACTAACACACTAGAAGTCCTATGGGTGCTTCTGCAAAGAAAATAGAGGAGCTCTGTGTGATGCCACTAACACACTAGAAGTCCTGTGGGTGCTGCTGAGAAGACAATATAGGAGCTCTGTGTGATGCCACTAACACACTAGAAGTCCTATGGGTGCTTCTGCAAAGAAAATAGAGGAGCTCTGTGTGATGCCACTAACACACTAGAAGTCCTGTGGGTGCTGCTGAGAAGAAAATATAGGAGCTCTGTGTGATGCCACTAACACACTAGAAGTCCTATGGGTGCTTCTGCAAAGAAAATAGAGGATCTCTGTGTGATGGGACTAACACACTTCAAGTCCTATAGGTGCTTCTGGGAACAAAATATATGATCTCTGTGTGATGGGACTAACACACTTCAAGTCCTATAGGTGCTTCTGGGAAGAAAATGTAGGTCTGTGTGATGGGACTAACACACTTCAAGTCCTATAGGTGCTTCTGGGAACAAAAATATATGATCTCTGTGTGATGGGACTAACACACTTCAAGTCCTATAGGTGCTTCTGGGAACAAAATATAGGATCTCTGTGTGATGGGACTAACACACTTCAAGTCCTATAGGTGCTTCTGGGAAGAAAATGTAGGTCTGTGTGATGGGACTAACACACTTCAAGCCCTATAGGTGCTTCTGGGAACAAAATATATGATCTCTGTGTGATGGGACTAACACACTTCAAGTCCTATAGGTGCTTCTGGGAACAAAATATAGGATCTCTGTGTGATGGGACTAACACACTTCAAGTCCTATAGGTGCTTCTGGGAACAAAATATAGGATCTCTGTGTGATGGGACTAACACACTTCAAGTCCTATAGGTGCTTCTGGGAAGAAAATGTAGGTCTGTGTGATGGGACTAACACACTTCAAGTCCTATAGGTGCTTCTGGGAACAAAATATATGATCTCTGTGTGATGGGACTAACACACTTCAAGTCCTATAGGTGCTTCTGGGAAGAAAATATAGGTCTGTGTGATGGGACTAACACACTTCAAGTCCTATAGGTGCCTCTGGGAACAAAATATATGATCTCTGTGTGATGGGACTAACACACTTCAAGTCCTATAGGTGCTTCTGGGAAGAAAATGTAGGTCTGTGTGATGGGACTAACACACTTCAAGTCCTATAGGTGCTTCTGGGAACAAAATATATGATCTCTGTGTGATGGGACTAACACACTTCAAGTCCTATAGGTGCTTCTGGGAAGAAAATGTAGGTCTGTGTGATGGGACTAACACACTTCAAGTCCTATAGGTGCTTCTGGGAACAAAATATATGATCTCTGTGTGATGGGACTAACACACTTCAAGTCCTATAGGTGCTTCTGGGAACAAAATATAGGATCTCTGTGTGATGGGACTAACACACTTCAAGTCCTATAGGTGCTTCTGGGAAGAAAATGTAGGTCTGTGTGATGGGACTAACACACTTCAAGTCCTATAGGTGCTTCTGGGAACAAAATATATGATCTCTGTGTGATGGGACTAACACACTTCAAGTCCTATAGGTGCTTCTGGGAAGAAAATGTAGGTCTGTGTGATGGGACTAACACACTTCAAGTCCTATAGGTGCTTCTGTGAACAAAATATATGATCTCTGTGTGATGGGACTAACACACTTCAAGTCCTATAGGTGCTTCTGGGAAGAAAATATAGGTCTGTGTGATGGGACTAACACACTTCAAGTCCTATAGGTGCCTCTGGGAACAAAATATATGATCTCTGTGTGATGGGACTAACACACTTCAAGTCCTATAGGTGCTTCTGGGAAGAAAATGTAGGTCTGTGTGATGGGACTAACACACTTCAAGTCCTATAGGTGCTTCTGGGAACAAAATATAGGATCTCTGTGTGATGGGACTAACACACTTCAAGTCCTATAGGTGCTTCTGGGAAGAAAATATAGGTCTGTGTGATGGGACTAACACACTTCAAGTCCTATAGGTGCTTCTGGGAAGAAAATGTAGGTCTGTGTGATGGGACTAACACACTTCAAGTCCTATAGGGTCTTCTGGGAACAAAATATATGATCTCTGTGTGATGGGACTAACACACTTCAAGTCCTATAGGTGCTTCCGGGAAGAAAATATAGGTATGTGTGATGGGACTAACACACTTCAAGTCCTATAGGTGCCTCTGGGAACAAAATATATGATCTCTGTGTGATGGGACTAACACACTTCAAGTCCTATAGGTGCTTCTGGGAAGAAAATATAGGTCTGTGTGATGGGACTAACACACTTCAAGTCCTATAGGTGCTTCTGGGAACAAAATATATGATCTCTGTGTGATGGGACTAACACACTTCAAGTCCTATAGGTGCTTCTGGGAAGAAAATATAGGTCTGTGTGATGGGACTAACACTCTTCAAGTCCTATAGGTGCTTCTGGGAACAAAATATATGATCTCTGTGTGATGGGACTAACACACTTCAAGTCCTATAGGTGCTTCTGGGAAGAAAATGTAGGTCTGTGTGATGGGACTAACACACTTCAAGTCCTATAGGTGCTCTGGGAACAAAATATATGATCTCTGTGTGATGGGACTAACACACTTCAAGTCCTATAGGTGCTTCTGGGAAGAAAATGTAGGTCTGTGTGATGGGACTAACACACTTCAAGTCCTATAGGTGCTTCTGGGAACAAAATATATGATCTCTGTGTGATGGGACTAACACACTTCAAGTCCTATAGGTGCTTCTGGGACGAAAAATATAGGTCTGTGTGATGGGACTAACACACTTCAAGTCCTATAGGTGCTTCTGGGAACAAAATATATGATCTCTGTGTGATGGGACTAACACACTTCAAGTCCTATAGGTGCTTCTGGGAAGAAAATGTAGGTCTGTGTGATGGGACTAACACACTTCAAGTCCTATAGGTGCTTCTGGGAACAAAATATATGATCTCTGTGTGATGGGACTAACACACTTCAAGTCCTATAGGTGCTTCTGGGAAGAAAATATAGGTCTGTGTGATGGGACTAACACACTTCAAGTCCTATAGGTGCCTCTGGGAACAAAATATATGATCTCTGTGTGATGGGACTAACACACTTCAAGTCCTATAGGTGCTTCTGGGAAGAAAATGTAGGTCTGTGTGATGGGACTAACACACTTCAAGTCCTATAGGTGCTTCTGGGAACAAAATATATGATCTCTGTGTGATGGGACTAACACACTTCAAGTCCTATAGGTGCTTCTGGGAAGAAAATATAGGTCTGTGTGATGGGACTAACACACTTCAAGTCCTATAGGTGCCTCTGGGAACAAAATATATGATCTCTGTGTGATGGGACTAACACACTTCAAGTCCTATAGGTGCTTCTGGGAAGAAAATGTAGGTCTGTGTGATGGGACTAACACACTTCAAGTCCTATAGGTGCTTCTGGGAACAAAATATATGATCTCTGTGTGATGGGACTAACACACTTCAAGTCCTATAGGTGCTTCTGGGAAGAAAATATAGGTCTGTGTGATGGGACTAACACACTTCAAGTCCTATAGGTGCTTCTGGGAACAAAATATAGGAGCTCTGCCTGCCTGCCTGCCACGAACACACTACAAGTCCTATAGGTGCTTCTGGGAACAAAATATAGGAGCTCTGCCTGCCTGCCACGAACACACTACAAGTCCTATAGGTGCTTCTGGGAACAAAATATAGGAGCTCTGCCTGCCTGCCACGAACACACTACAAGTCCTATAGGTGCTTCTGGGAACAAAATATAGGAGCTCTGCCTGCCTGCCACGAACACACTACAAGTCCTATAGGTGCTTCTGGGAACAAAATATAGGAGCTCTGCCTGCCTGCCACGAACACACTACAAGTCCTATAGGTGCTTCTGGGAACAAAATACAGGAGCTCTGTTTGCTGCCAGTGCCTGCCTGCCACGAACACACTACAAGCCCCTCTTTCTAAATCAATCTTTCTAAATGAATCTATCTAACTCAATCTCTCTAAGTAAATCTCTCTAACTAACTAAATCCAGCAGAGTGACACAGAACGATCCTGCTCTATCTACGCCGGAACAGCATGTGACCGGCGCAGACGGCGTGGCGGCCTTTTATAAGAGGGGGCGTGTACTAAAGCCCCTGAGCTGTAATTGGCTACAGGCGTCCTGCCTGTAGCCAATTATGGCTCTTCGAGTTTCCGGCGCTGTGATTGGCCAAGCATGCGGGGTCACAGTGCATGCTTGGCCAATCATCAGCCAGCAATGCACTGCGCCGGCCGCGCCGGCCGCAATGCATTGCGGGGCCGCTCGCATCACACGAATGTGATGCGAACGGCCCAAATAGTTCTGGGCTCGCCGATCGAGCGAACGCCCGGTGCTCGATGCGAACATGGGTTCGCATCGAGCACCGGGCCCATCCCTATGCTTAACTGAATTATTACATGTGTTAACAGCAAAAAGGATGTCTTTCAGTGTAGGTTCTATTTAAATTACTTCTGTTATCTTTATTGCCCGGTGGTTTAGCCAGTGCTAATGCTGCTGGTAAGGTTGTGCTGCTTGCATGGCCCTGGCCTTGGCTTTTTCTGTCTGTCGGACCCCCTTGTTGTGCTTTGGTCTGTCTATTCTTTTTTGATGGTGTCTGAACCGGGTTATGTGCGTACTGCTCCAGTTTAGCCGCTGCTGTGGTTGCCGTCGCTTGGGAATTTTTCTCTTTAGATGATCTTAAATGCTGCATAGCTTAATTTCTCAATTGGCCAGGGGTAAATTTCCGAGAAGTAGTGGATAAAAAAAAAAGGAGAAGAAGGGGGTTCCCGCAGAGGTGATATAGTAGTTATAAAAGTATAGGAATATTGCCCGCTAGACTGTTGGCAGATTTGTTTAAGCTTTCCGTTACCTCTACTCCTCTGTCTGGGTGAACCAGGTGGGGGGGGGAAACAGGAGAGACAGAGGATATCAGTCTCCACTTAACCCCTTAACTAAGCTTAGTCACGGGGCAGCATTCAATGTAATTAGTGCATGGACCATCCACTTAAAACAAAGTTCGTTCCTTACTTATCAAAGTAGGTGGAAGAGGAGAGGGTGGGAAAAAGGAAAAAAAAGGAGGCAGGATTGCTGAGCTGGGCTAGTATTTCAAGATTATGGCAGTCACTTACAGCAGTATTGAATGTTTTAAGAACTAGCGTTTTTGGAGGGGAAGAAGCTCCTTCCTGAGGGTATATCCACAAACTTGTTCAAAACTGTACATTCATATGGGTTTTACTCACGTGCCCTGGGTATACTGGGCGTGCTGTACTTCAGCGCTTGTCCTGTTATCAATTTGGGGTGCACTCCACGGGGTATCAATCGGTTCTTTATCCCCCTGGTCCGCCTTCCTCAGCTCCGACCCTCTTGGTGAGGTAGAAGCCGGCGTCTTGTATGACACTCTGCGCCGCTAGTATGGACGCGCGCACCGCTCGCCAACGCGGCTCTCCTCTGGTTCTCCCCCTCCGTGTGCGTAGTCCGGCGCTCTGCCTGTGACGTCAGGCGTTGCTCGGCAACCTTCGGAGTTTGTTCAGGGCCCTTCTCGGTCCCGCTGGGACGGCCGCCCTACGCTGCACTCCTCTGGCGCTGTGCTGGCTCTCTCACAGCCGCAGATGGAATCCGTAGGTGCCGGTTCTATAGTTGTACTCCCAGCGCTGTTCTAGATAGCACTCCTTAGAACAGGGGTTTCACAGAGTGTTTCACATGGCACATGCCCCTTCTGTAGTCTGGCATACCATCATGCTAAGTGAGCAGGTTAACAGGGTGGGGGAGAGAGACGCACACCTGTCTTCACTCAACTCGCATCTCGATTCTCCTCACGCAGCACTGTCACTCTCACTGCATTCATGTCCGGTCACGCCCCCCTCAGCGATTTGTGTATATTTAATGTAGCCTCTACAACTACATGAAAAGACTCTGCTGTACATTATAATTTTTTTATTTTAATGTTGCCTTTGGTACATGTCACATATGGTAGTGCCTGACTTTTTTTTTTTACAAATGTTTTCTTATTTATTCTACAAAAGAAGTAAGTTACATATCAAGATTATGCCCCTACAGACTTCAATGGGATTCAAGGAAAAGTTCAGATTTAAAGAATTTTGAGGATGCTAGTCTTTAATATCAAGCCCAGGCAGACTGGCTTATCGCTATCCTATAGGCTCCTAAGATGAAAATCTGTCACAGCAATAAAAAGTTAAAGTGTAACTCCACTTTTGTTGAGAAAAAAATCATTCCCCTCTGGGTGATCTATGTACATTGCATAGATTATAACAACCTTCATTGCAGATTCCTACCTTTTGTTATTCTGAAGAAATGCATGTGTGTTTGTCTGTGCTTCTGGGCTAAGTGGGTCTAATGGGAGTGGTTTCATAATTATCAGTCAGCTGTGGAAGCGGCAGGGCAATAATGAAGAAAGCTGCTGGGCCTGCATCCCTTTAGACATGTTTCTATTCGAAATATCTCACCAAAAATATAATTTTTGTTGCGGGGGATGCCTGAAATCTGACTTGTATCTTAGGCAGACTTCTGGGAAAATTGATGAGCTAATCACACTAGCAGGAAATTATGTTTCTGGGGAGTGATCAGTACACATTCTGTGTACAGAACAACTCCATGTAGCCATATTGCTTTGCATTTATATAAAATTACAATGGCTGCAGATTGAAAAGGAAAGGGTAATTTTTAATAACATTCAATTAAAATATGACTTGTGTTGCAATTGTACACGCTATGTTATTTTTTCTTTATTTGCTATATATTTTCCCCATGAAAGTGGAGTTACCCTTAAAGCTGCTTTTCTAATATAGCATTTGCCATTAAAAGAAGTTAGGAGTGATGTGAGTATAATAACAGCATTATATATTGACAGTACAGTAACGTAATTTAATTATTTGTGCTGTGGTGTAATTGTTTGTCATTTATCTCCCTAAACTGGAAAATAAATATGTTTTAAGGCACTGATAGATCTGTCTGTCCTTGAATGACTTATTTGCTGCCAATACCCTTACATATTCCCAAAGAACAAATACACTACACGCTTTTAAACAGCATTGTTTTCTTTTCTCTTTAGAAAAAGGAAAGATGGGTTATTGCGACCCTCACAAACAGATTACCCAGGAGCAGGTTCAGAAGATCTTCTTAACCCTTTTCATGGCCCAAATATAGCAAGCAATGCTTGAATAGGTCTTGTTGCTGGCTTTTACTAGGCTGTGTATGGCTAGCATTAAGCACAAGTGAAGCTAATCTTTATAACATTGTTCATTCTCTCTTTTGTCACTTTACAGAAGATTGCCTTGTAGTTATTCAA
>CM053026.1:708984393-709003666 GCA_028564925.1 Lithobates sylvaticus | reverse complement strand
TAAGGGGCTCTTTGCCCATCCCCCCTGTGATTAAACGTATTTGGTATTAAGTATGTATATATGAATGGATATCGTGTGTGTGTATATATATATATATATATATATATATATTTTTTTTTTTTTACTTTTCTGTATTGCTATATATAATTTGTTATTTTTATTTTAGACATCATCCTCCTGATGAAGCAATAACAGAACACAAAACATGTATAGGACCATATGTCCCATGAGGACCAACCATACCTTGTCTCCATTTTGGAGTACACTAAGTATCCACATCTGTATAGAACCCCCCCCCCCCCCCACACACACACATACACCCTTTTTATACTGTTCTGTCTGGAACATTGGAATATTAAGTTCTTGTTTAGATCATTTGTTTTTTATCTATGTGTATAATACAATTAAAAATATTATTCAAATATCTATGTTGTTCCATTGGTACCGAGATAGTCCATTTCTTTATTGTAGATCAGTTTGGGTAACTGTCCCCCCCCCCCCCCCCACAATTTTTGAGCATGGCTTGTGAAACAGTTGTATATGCTATAATGTTTTTATCTGGTATGTTTTTTCCTATGAAAGTGGAATTAACACTAAAGCCCCATACACACGCTCGGACAATCCGCGGACAAGGTCGGTCGGACTTTGTCCGACGTACTTTGTCCGATGTTGTCGTTGCGTACACACGGTCGGACTACGTTGTCGGAATATCCGGTCCGGAAGAACGTCGTGACGTAAGTCGTCGTCCACGAGATTACAAAAGGGAAGTTCAGCACCACGTCAGGCACCCGTTGGGCTCCTTCTGCTGATCCCGTGTTTATCGAGAGTTAGTGGAAGTTTGGTGACTTAAGATTCGCGCTTCTCAGTTTTCTGACTCAGATCGTTACTGCTCTTCAGTTTGTGCTTGTCGTGCGTATCTGTTTATTAGTGCGTGTAGTCAGTTCGCATTTGTTGGTCATTGCGGCCTATATCTTGATATAGGACGCTTTGATTTGCACTGCTTATTGTCTGCTCGTTGCTGGTATTCACTTCGTTCTTTCAGGCCTTGCTGTTTATCGGTGCTTTCTGTTTGTCCGTTCTGACCAGCCGACCTTTTGTGACCTTCTGAGCGATGTTTCCCGTGCGTACTCGTCGCCGAGTTCGTGCTGTACGCGGAATTGGTGTCGGGCTTTTAGCTTTGACCCAAGACCCGTCCATGAACAGAGTGATGAGGAGTATGTGGACCAAGAATTGGTTGCTTCAGCGTGACCAGTTCTCGCACATGCCTTTGCTTTGTGAGATCCGGGAGAATAATCCTGATGATTTCAGGAACTTTCTCAGGATGACGGACCCCGATTTTCACCGTCTTTTGGCTTTGCTGACCCCCTTCATCAGCCGGCAGGATACCTGCATGAGACAAGCCATTACTCCGGAGCAGAGGCTTGTTGCCACGTTGAGGTACTTGGCGACAGGGAGAAGTCTTCAGGATTTGAAGTTCTCTTCAGGTATCTCTCCCCAGGCCCTGGGAATCATTATTCCAGAGACCTGTTCTGCCATCATTCAGGTCCTGCAGGAGGACTATATTAAGGTAACATTTCTACTTTACTATTCCCTTCTATGTATGCTCTGTTTGCTAATGACTTGTATTTTTGACCTCCTTCCCTAATTACCATGATTGCAATATGTTCTAATATGCTGTGCCCCTTTTCTCCTTCATGCATTTTTCCCTTCACTTACCTCACCAGCATGCTCTTCTGCCCCAATAGACACCTATGGCCTACTCACTTAAGCAATGTCTTTTGTCTGCTGCATAGTATTGTTTGCCCCAAAACACCCCCTAAAATATGCACAAATGTTTGCTGTGTGGTTTACTTCATGTAGAGCCCCCTTTTTTTGTTCTTTTGGGGGGGGGGGGGGGCAAACTCATTAGGAACCCCCTCCCCCAACTGCTCTGTCAGATGGTACCAATCCTTTATCTGCTGGCTTTCCCAAGGTCCATACACACTATATACCTACCTCTTTATAGTGCGCATCTTTAGGGATGAATTCAGCAAAGCATGTAGTGCAAGGGACTGCCTCCATACATTCCATTTCCTATTTTTTTGTCTTCTTTCCCTCCTATTAGCTTGCTTGGTAATTTAATAATGTCACACTGTGCCTGCCTTTTTTGGGGGGGGGGGGGGGGAAATGTTATTTTATATTTCCTGTGGCCTGCCAATAGTGTTAAGTACAGAGGGTCTGGCCAAACTAGGCCACATTATTGAGCCATTTGCCAAACAATGAATTGCAGAGGGTTACCTGTCCACCACCACCCCCCCCCCCCCCCAAAACCATAGTTCTTGCCAATGTCCCATCAGAAGTGGGGGGATTGATGGGGGGGTGAGTAATCTGTGAAGGGGAGCCTCTACTTTTCTGTGTAAATACTTTCCAGCCTCCAATTTTATACAATGCTCTTGTTCCAAGATGTTGATTGTCTAATCTGCTTGCAATGTTTAGGTGCAAAGTGACTAATTTTTTTTTCTTGTTTCACTCCACAGTTCCCTTCCACGCCACAGGAATGGCAGACTGTGGCCTCCCACTTTGCCAGCCGTTGGGACTTTCCTAACTGCGGAGGGGCAATTGATGGGAAACACGTCCGCATCGTCCCACCGCCCAACTCGGGGTCCTACTATTATAATTATAAAGGGTTTAATAGTGTAGTGATGTTGGCGGTGGTGTCGGCAACATACGAGTTTATGTATGTGGACGTGGGGATGAACGGCCGGATATCGGATGGTGGGGCCATTACGCACACGGAGTTCTACTGGCGTCTCCAAAGTGGCAGTCTGTGCTTGCCACCTCCAGAGGAGAATGCCGAAGGACTCCCCTTCGTCTTTGTCGCAGATGAAGCGTTTGCGCTGACTCCCCATGTGATGAGGCCGTTCCCGATGAGGACCCTCACCCCGGACCAGAGGGTCTTCAACTACAGGCTGTCCAGAGCCAGAAGAGTGGTGGAGAACGCTTTTGGCATCCTGGCCAGCCGCTTCCGCCTGTTCCTGACGGCATTTAACTTGGCGGAATACAAACTGAACCACATAGTTCTTGCCTGTTGCATATTGCACAACTTCCTCAAAAGACATAACAGGAACTATGTGGTGCCCGTTGGCCCAGATGTGGAGGGCCCTCCAAATGCGGACCTCACAGCCCTTCGAGTGGCACGTCCAGGCTTGCCCCCTCTCAATGCCCGCGTGGTCCGGGACCAATATATGGAATACTTTGTGGGTAGGGGGGCCATTGCTCTGCCTGACGATGTGTGAGAGGCATTTTTTAATAAATCTGATATTTTAACCAACCTCTGATTTCTTGTCATTTCAGTCTTCTTTTTAGCTTATTTTACTTTGACATTTTTTCCCTTTGCCTTCGACAGTGGTAATGCACTTTCTGGGCAAAAGGAGGTAACAGTCTCTTCTTCCCAAAAAGATTATTCTCATGTGTGTTTGCTACCTAATCTTTGGTCTAGAGAAGGTTTGTCCTGCATAACTGACACCCAAAATACTCCTTTTCAGCACCAGGTGTGACATGTGTGTATTCTCCAAAATGCTGTGCTCCGTGTTTTCGTACAAAGCACTGTGGGTGTCATTTACATAAGTCAAATCCGCTATGCTCTACAAGTGCATTGAAAAAGTTCCCTGGGAAAGGAAATTGCAGTGCAAAGTGGATTTGCCTTTAGTAAATAACACCCATTGCCCCCCATATCCTTTACATTTTACATACATAATGCATTGTTTTATTTAAATAAGGAAGCCACACATTTTGAAAAATAAAAAAGTTTACTTGGAAAACATTCACAAGTGCGTTTACAATCTTCACGCCAAAACTGACAACATCTTGGTTATTTACAACATTATTTACAAAGATTACGCAATTTGTAAAACCAGGCATGGAGCTAAGCAGAACCTATGAAGTAGGAAAGTTCAACTTTGTAAAGTGAAGACAAGATCAGACATGACTATATGTTCAAAGTGTGTTTGATCTTGCCTTCATCACATGGGGGGGGCACCCCCGAAAAGTGGAAATTTGGAACATGCACACAATTTGGTTCTGAAAATGGTCATTAGATGGTAAAACACATGCCTAGAAGCTTCAAAAGTGCCATTTTCCATCATGGGGATGAATGGACGTTTTTTGGGGGTGCAACCCCTTCACCACAACCACTTTCGTAGTTCGTAAAGTGTTTGCACCCCCAAAAAAACGTTGCCATTCATCCACCATGATGGGAGCTAGCACATGTGGACACAATGTGTGCATGTTCCAAATTTCACACAGTTTTTAAGTTGCAAATGTGTTCAGAAGCTGGCACAAATGTGTGTAAATTACTTGGTGCTTTTTCATATTTTTCCTAAAACATCAATGATGTTCTTCAATTTTTGTTGAACATCATTGATGTTTTGCTTTATGTAATCTAGATCTCGATTGCAGACCATTATCTCTCCGATGAGTACGTGGGCACTCTCTGTGGTAAAGTGCGATTTTTCTTCCACAACATCCACGTCACCTAAAAACCACAAACAAAAAAAATGGGGTGTTGGAAATGAGGCAGCCATACATGGATTAGCTTACCAGTAGCTGTGTTCTCCCACACTCACCTGTTGTGGTGACAATTTCTCCAAGTTCGATGATCTCTCCTTCCTCCTCCTCCTCTGCTTCTGCTCTTTCCCCTTTTTTGGTAGGTGTTGGTTTGGGGGTTTCCTCAGACGGCCCAAGTTTTCGCTCCCCTATGAGAATGTCCAAAAGGAAGATTTAGCAACACAAGCTATTGAGGGCAGAAATAGGAAATGACAAACATTGCTTGAAAGTGACGGACACTATTTTAGTTTGGCCAGTTACAAATGTCAACTACATGAATGAAGTCACTTTGTAAAGGTGCTAAACTGACTAGCTTTTTGGTAGAAGTTTGTGTGATGGAGACCCCCCTCTAGTATCCACTGGAGCACATGTGTGGAAAAGCATAATAAAAAGGGGGTTTGGGTGTCCCAGCACTAGTGCTCTAGAGTCCAGATGGGTAAACAGCTACTGAGTGACCTCTCCTTTACATTGAATAAATTGGCTTTACATTCTTGATGACATTTCTAGTGAGAACAAACTTCCTTTCCCCAAAAAAACACCAAACATCGTATTATAAGTGGCCGAACGATCGAGGTTGCGTACGATCGAATGCACACACGACCATGACAGTGGCAGAAAGATCGAGGCTGAGTACGATCGAATGCACAGACGAACCTGAAAGTGGCCATTTTGGAATGTACAACTTGGTAAAAATCAAAACACAATGGAGCAGTATGCAAGCAAGAAATCAAACACAAAACACAACTACTTACTTTTTTGAAGAATTCTCTTGATCTTTCTGTACTGATCGGCCTCCCTCAGTTTCAGGTCTGACCAGCGTTTCCTGAGTTGCTCCTTGGATCGTTGTACCCCAAAATTATTGTACAGCCTTCTCACAACTTTAGACATGATCTTGGCCTTGCGGACATTGGGGTTGAGGTAAGGCCCATACTTCCCATCATAGTCGCTCCTCTTTAATATGTCCACCATCTCCAACATTTCTCCAAATGACATATTGGAGGCCTTGAATTTCAGGTTCCGGGATCGGGACGTTTCTGCCTCCGGACTTTCCTCGTCCTCCTCCTCGTTGGTGGGATATTTGTGGCGCACCTGCTGTGTCCCCGCCATGTGCTCTCCCCACTACGCCGTAAAGAGAAGGGGTGGGGAATAGACGAGAAAGATCGTCAGGGGCGGGCGGAGTTTGAAGCATGCGCAGTGTATATAAAACGTCACACGCCTGTGTCGTAGCCACGATCTGGGAGACGAGGGGAGAGAAAACTCACACGAGACGATCGCTACAAACGAAGGTACAATTTAACGTTGGTACATAACTAGCCTAGACTGATTTGAACTTGAGGCTTCTTTATGGAGAAGATTAGGAGAGTTTAGCCTGACATAATTTTGAGGGTTTTGTGTGTTGTTGTGTCTTGCAGAGATTGATATGAAGGGATTCAACGACATGAGTTTTCTCCCCCTCTTCATTGCCAAATACAGGGATTTTCCCATATTGTGGCAGGGTATACACCCACATTACACCAACAAACCAAAGAGGCACGCAGCCCTGGAGGAACTTGTGGAATTTGTCAAGCCAAGGTTCCCCACGGCAACTGTTGATGATATTAGAAAGAAAATTGGCAGCCTGAGGAGTGCGTATATCAGGGAGAGGAAGAAGGTCGTGAAGTCTGAGGAAACTGCAACTTCAGCAGATGAGGTCTATGTCCCCAAGCTCTGGTACTATCAGAGTCTCCATTTTCTGAAGGACCAGGCTGATGTCACGGAGCCAACCTCAACTCCTCCTTCCACGCTTCCTTGCGCACAGCCCACCCCTGATGAGGCTTCCGAGGAGCAACCTGGGCCTTCCAGTCTGGAAGAGGTGGAGGAGCCCAGCTTGTTCCAGGTATAGTAGTTTTGCTACCATTTAGGGGAATAATGAATGATGTTCACTTAATTCAGGATCGCCAATTGCTTAGTTCCTAACGTGTTTGACATATCAACAGACAGTGGTGTGGGAGACATTTGGGGCCAGAATCTAAACTGCTGGGCTGAGAATTGTATGGTTTTCTATTTGTAAACATTTTGCACCAGTCACTAGATGAGAATTGTGTGTGTTTGATGAACAAATAACTGAAACTATGTCCCTTTTTCCTACACAGGAAGACCTCAGCCAGGAGGTGGCTGTGGAAGGTGGCAGTCAGGAGGTGGCTGTGGAAGGTGGCAGTCAGGAGGAGGCAGGGGTTAGTGGCAGCCACCAGCTGGGTAGTGGCAGCCAAGAGGGGGCTAGGCCTCGGAGCCTGACTGACACCCAAACCCCTCCCCTCCGCCCTCCGTACAAAAGGGCGAGAAGGGGGGGTTATGCGGCACAGTCAGCGCTCCGGATGATAAGAGAGGCTTCAGACTCCCTACATGCCACACCCGCCGACGAGGAGACCTTTGGCTCGGTGGTTGTCACAAAAATGATGGGTATGGAGGTGAGGCAACGCAACATGTGTGAGGGGCTCATCCTCCATGTCCTAAATAAGGGTAGGGCTGGGGAGATGACCCCAGTCACACATGTTTGCCATAGCTACCATGCTCCACCTCCTCCTCCTCCTCCTCCTCCTCCTCCTTCTGCCACCCCACCAGCACGACAGCCACAGCGTGGAAGGAAGCGTGGAAGGAAGACCTGAGAGTGACGACCTGGAATCAGTCTGGTCTGAGAGAAGATGGAGCCTCTCGTAGTACCAGAGCCTGGGGACCTAGATGGCATCTGCTGCAGTTCCGGATACTTTGGACTTCACGACCAGATTGCACTCCCCTTAATATACGTACTCCTCAGGCCCCCAATTTTCTACGCTTGAACAATGATGGTTGCCGTGGGGGGCCAAGGCTTTGCAAATTCCCCAAGTTTCACCATGGCTGCGTTCCTCTTTGGTTTGTTGGTGTGACCTAAATAAAGGTTTTTTTGATTTGAAATAATCATTGACTATTGTGTTTTACTTTGCTACAATGACAGTTTTTCTTTGAGTAAGCAGGTACATTTCACTAATCCTAAAGTAGAATTAACAAGGGGCACCAACAACAAACAAACTCCTAGTAAATGTAAGCAAGAAATACAAATGTAAATAATGTGTTTTTGGTAATTTGAGACACACAACCCCCCTCCAAAAAAAAAAAAAAAAAAACATTCAAATATGTATTCCCAAAAAAAAAAAAAAAAAAAAAAGACAAATCATGGTAAAAAAATAACAAAGATTCTTTTCCGTTCTGAGTAAAAATAAACATGTAGTGTATAAATGGTGCAAAGTAATAAAGAAGTAAGTTTGTGAGAAGTGCGGGTGAATAGGAGCAGCTAAAAGATGTCATTCTTGTTGCATTGTAAAGAAAAAGAGAATGCGCTGCATTAAAGACATTTTAACATTGCAGCGTGACGAATGTGCTGTGTCGATTAGGAAAGGTAGTTTTACCTGACCGAGCGCTTCCGTCACAGAATTTCTTCTGAGCATGCGTAGCACTTTGTCCGTCGGACAAGCGTACACACGCTCGGATTTGGTGTGATCGGACCGGGTTGACGGCAAATCTTTCCAGCAGGAGATAAGACTTTGTCCGACGGACAAACCGACGAACACTGTCCGATGGTGCATACACACGGTCTGATTTTTCAACAACCTTGTCCGATCGGACCAAATTGATGAAAAAGTCCGACCGTGTGTATGGGGCTTAAGACAATGAGTGTGCTTAAAAAATGCATAAATATACCGTATATACCGTATATACTCAAGTATAAGCCGAGATTTTCAGCCCTTTTTTTAGGAAAGTCCCCTTCTCGGCTTATACTCGAGTCAGTGCGGTCTGCCTACATGAACAGCTTGTCATGTAGACAGACGGCACTGTTCAAAAGCCGTGCCGCCTCCTCCCGCCCATCCGTGATAGGCGGACACTAATTTTCCCAGCAGTACAGTGTTCCGCCTATCACGGATGTTCTGTCATTCTCATCTCATGGACGAGGATGAGAGAATATCCGTGATAGGCGGAACACTGCACATGACTGCTGGGAAAACCGAGTGTTCCTCCTATCACGGACGAGGAGGAGGAGGAGGCGCGGCTTTCAAACCTGCAATGGCGCCTGGCGCCTCAGCGTGTACGCTGATCGGCAGGACAACCGGACAGCGCCCCCCGAGGGACACCGCACACCGCACAGCAGCCCCCGAGGGACACCGCACACCGGACAGCGGCCCCCCAGGGACACCGGACAGCGGCCCCCGAGGGACACCGGACAGCGGCCCCCGAGGGACACGGGACAGCAGGACACCGGACAGCGGCCCCCGAGGGACATGGGACAGCGGGACACCGGATCGATCGGCACAGGTAGGCTGCACTGGGGACACGGGGGGTTGTATAGGACACAGGGAACATGTAGATGGGCATTTGCTGACACTCTTTTCTACTTACAGTAGCTGCTCCATTTCCCCCCCTCGGCTAATACACGGGTCATTAACTTTTCCCAGTTTTTTTGTGGTAAATCAGGGGCCTCGGCTTATATTCGGGACGGCCTATACTCGAGTATATACGGTACATCAAAAGCACATAAAATGCACTAATAACAACTAGAAATGCAAATGCACAAGTTTGAACCTATCCTAAATTTTAAGTGCAGTTTGAACATTCAGTTTCTTTTCTTTTGGAAATGCAGCAAGAAGGTATGAGTTAGCTAGGTATCTCTTTACTTTTAAGGTAATATAAATATAAATAATTGATTGCTATTACTTATGGTGAATGAGATTTCACAGTCCATCACTTGCTCAAAGTTTGCCGTGAGGAGATTTATTAAAAAGTTTGGCCTTCTCAACATATACAGTGGTGTGAAAAAGTGTTTGCCCCCTTCCTCATTTCCTGTTCCTTTGCATGTTTGTCACACTTAAGTGTTTCGGAACATCAAACCAATTTAAACAATAGTCAAGGACAACACAAGTAAACACAAAATGCAATTTGTAAATGAAGGTGTTTATTATTAAAGGTGAAAAAAAATCCAAACCATCATGGCCCTGTGTGAAAAAGTGATTGCCCCCCTTGTTAAAACATACTATAACTGTGGTTGTCCACACCTGAGTTCAATTTCTCTAGCCACACCCAGGCCTGATTATTGCCACACCTGTTCACAATCAAGGCATCACTTAAATAGGAGCTGCTTGACACAGTAAGGTCCACCAGAAGATCCTTAAAAGCTACACATCATGCCGAGACCCAAAGAAATTCAGGAACAATTGAGAAAGAAAGTAATTGAGATCTATCAGTCTGGAAAGGGTTATAATGCCATTTCCAAAGCTTTGGGAATCCAGCGAACCACAGTGAGAGCCATTATCCACAAATGGCGAAGACATGGAACAGTGGTGAACCTTCCCAGGAGTGGCCGGCCACCCAAAATTACCCCAAGAGCGCAGCGACGACTCATCCAAGAGGTCACAAAAGACCCCACAACAACGTCCAAGGAACTGCAGGCCTCACTTGCTTCAGTTAAGGTCAGCGTTCATGCCTCCACCATCAGGAAAAGACTGGGCAAAAATGGCCTGCATGGCAGAGTTCCAAGGAGAAAACCACTGCTGAGCAAAAAGAACATCAAAGCTCGTCTCAATTTCTCCACAACACATCTTGATGATCCCCAAGACTTTTGGGACAACATTCTGTGGACCGATGAGACAAAAGTGGAACTCTTTGGAAGGTGTGTGTCCAAGTATATCTGGCGTAGAAGGAACACTGCATTTCAGAAAAAGAACATTATACCAACAGTAAATATGGTGGTGGTAGTGTGATGGTCTGGGGCTGTTTTGCTGCTTCAGGACCTGGAAGACTTGCCGTGATAAAAGGAACTATGAATTCTGCTGTCTACCAAGAGATCCTGAAGGAGAATGTCCGACCATCTGTTCGTGTACTCAAGCTGAAACGAACTTGGGTTCTGCAGCAGGACAATGATCCTAAACACACCAGCAAGTCCACCACCGAATGGCTGAAGAAAAACAAAATGAAGACTTTGGAGTGGCCTAGCCAAAGTCCTGACCTGAATCCTATTGAGATGTTGTGGTATGACCTTAAAAAGGCCGTTCATGCTCGAAAACCCTCTAATGTAACTGAATTAGGACAATTCTGCAAAGATGAGTGGGCCAAAATTCCTCCAGGACGCTGTAAAAGCCTTATTGCACGTTATCGCAAACGCTTGGTTGCAGTTGTTGCTGCTAAGGGTGGCCCAACCAGTTATTAGGTTTAGGGGGCAATCACTTTTTCACACAGGGCCATGATGGTTTGGATTTTTTTCACCTTTAATAATAAACACCTTCATTTACAAATTGCATTTTGTGTTTACTTGTGTTGTCCTTGACTATTGTTTAAATTGGTTTGATGTTCCGAAACACTTAAGTGTGACAAACTTGCAAAGGAACAGGAAATGAGGAAGGGGGCAAACACTTTTTCACACCACTGTATATTTCCATCTCACTGCTATGTTACTTTCTAAAAGTATGCTTTCAAGCGGACTTTCTTTGAGAAAGAACAGTGATAACATTTACAGCGATAGTGCTCATTGTCGATGTGGTCTCAAATTGATTTCCCTGTGGAAAGGGCTCCCACTTTGTCATGTAATTTATATTGCTCAACTGCAGATCTATAGCACCAGCATCAATCATTTATCATTTATCTTTATTGTAAAACAAAGAATATTTGCACTAAGCTCATTTTAATATCTTAATAATAACTCTTCCAAGTCAAAACCCTCACAAAACATGTATCTTGAACATTTATCTTGAACCTAACTGGATGTCTGAAATGAACAAAAAAGCTGCAAGACAGGATTGGGCTGATGAAATAAGTAAACTAGAAATTGCCTGTTACATGACTGAAAAATGAAGTGAACATTTACACAATTTGCTGTGTGAAGGTTAAAGATCCCTTTTTTTACAATTTTTTTTTATTTTTTTTTATCCACACCTTCCCTAGGCATGGATAAAAAAAAATAAAAAAAAATTGTAAAAAAATGTTATTTTTTACTTTTTTCAGAATAGTTTTTTGTTTTGTTTTTTCAATGGAAAAATTGAAAAAAAAAAGTGTGGAATATGCTCTTTTACAATGATAAATGATATATCTACGACATGGTATTCAAATTATATAACATGAATACCTTAATGAAAGATTTGTGAGACTTTATGTAAAGTCTTAAATTATTGTTTGCTCTTTTAGCTAAAGACAAGCATATCCTGGAAAACAATTGAAGTAACACTGTACTTTTCAATGTAGTTCTCAAACAATATAAATATATATTCCTGCCACTAGGGGACACTGCAGGGAAAAGGCTCCAGTTTAGTTTGCCTACAGTTGGGTGATTGTTGGGATACAAAAGATGATGGTTTCAGTCCTCTCAGGCCTTGATAAATGTGTCTGGCAAATTAGTTTGTCTTTAAATGATTCATATTAATGTTCTCCAACATCACAGCATAATGCTTACCTATAGTATGGTCAGTAAATTGGTTTTGCTTTTCCTTCTCCTAATTCCACTGTGTAATTTCTACTGATAGCAAAGCTCTCTCCAGGGTTCTCATTCCAGAAAAAAAAACTCTTTCTGCTGCTTCTGGGACATCACAAAGTGTTTCTTTACCAACGGCATCTTCAAGTTAGGAAGTGTTGCAAATCACTGCCTCACAAAAATACATAATATCTTCATTTATAGATAAAATGACACCTGGAAATCAGGAGAAAATCAACCAAACCCAACCTCTGAAAACCGACCCCATACCATAATCCCCCTTCCACCAAATAATTTAGACCAGTGCACAAAGCAAGGTCAATGGATGAGCGAGTTTGGGGTGGAGGAGCCTGACTGACCTGACATCACAAATGAGCTTCTGGAAGAATGGTCAAACATTCCCATATACACATACCTAAACCTTGAGGACATCCTTCCCAGAAGAGTGGAAGCTGTGATAGCTGCAAAGGGTTAGCCAACTCAACATTGAACCCTACAGACTAATAGCAGGAATATACGGTTAGAAAATTGACAGATCACTCAACCGCCGACCAACGAAACAGCGTTCGTTTGTCGAAATTGTCGCCAACATTGACCAATCCAAAAAAATCCTTAAAAGAGCAATCGATTTCATACGTAGTGTTGACGTCTCATGTACAAGTGATGTCATCTACTAGTTCGGCTCATGCATGATAATAGAGAGATGTTTTACAGACAACATTCAAACCAACAAATAGAATATCGTTCATTCGCAAATGATACAACACAATTTTTACATTTTTTCAATCAGTCTTTTTCATTTACAATATCGTTATCGGGTAATACTTGCTGGGCAACAACGAGTATAAAATCAGACAATCGTTCGCAGAATGGAAATTTTCGCCCGATTTTCTTATCGTGTATGCCTGCCTTAAGACTGGGATACCATTAAAGTTCATGTGCGTGTAAAGGCAGGCTTCCCAATACTTTTTCTAATATAGTGTATGTTTCTGGATCAGCATTGTCAATCACTGAAAATGGATATTGGCAGGAAGCTTTTAAATTAAAATGGGGGACAGGGGGGTGGTTACCTGTTCTCATGTATGGTTGGAATGTTCTTAACATATACAGTCCTTGTTATCCTATTTGTAATAAAGAATATAATTTTAACCACTTCGCGCCCACGCTTTAGCCGAAAGACGGCTACAGCGTGGACGCCAATTGCTGGTAGGGCGTCCCTGGATATCCTCCTGTTTACTTCCGCAATGCACGCTCCCACGAGCGCGCATCGGGTAAGTTCGGGGAAGTTCTGTCCTGGCTGTGGACACAGCCAGTCACAGATCGCTGTACATGGCCAATTACAGCGGTCGTTTACAGCGCGATCGGCGTGTCCAATGAGAGAGGATCTCATATGTAAACATATGAGATCATCTCTCATCGCCGGCTCTCCCTCTTCACACAGAGTCAGCGTGTGAGGAGGGAGAGATGAACCGCTGCAGCAGTTAGTGGAAAAAAAAAACTAAAATAAAGTGCCCATAGCAAATGTCAGTGCCATCTTTCCCCACTGCCATCTGTCCCCAGTGCCACCTGTCCCCAGTGCCACCTGTCAGTGCATTTGTCCTCAGTGCCACCTGTTGTCATTGCCATCTGTCCCCAGTGCTACCTGTCAGCGCCACTTGTCCCCAGTGCCATCTGTCAGTGCCATTTGTCCCCAGTGCCACCTGTCAGTGCCATCTGTCCCTAGTGCCACGTATAAGTGCCATCTGTAATCAGTGCCACATATAAGTGCCATCTGTCATTAGTGCCACATCAGTGCCACGTGTCATCAGTGCCACATTGTGCCATCTGTCATCAGTGCCATATCAGTGTCACGTGTCATCAGTGCCACATATTAGTGCCATGTATCAGTGCCCAGTGCCACCTGTCATCAGTGCCACCTGTCAGTGTCACGTGCCATCTGTTATAGTGTCATGTGTCATCAATGCCACGTATTGGTGCCATCTGTCATCATTGTCACGTGTCATCAGTGCCTAGTATTAGTGCCATCTGTGATCAGTGCCACATATTAGTGCCATCTGTCATCAGTGCCACATATTAGTGCCATCTGTGATCAGTGCCACATATTAGTGCCATCTGTCATCTGTGTTACATCAGTGTCATGTGTCATCAGTGCCATGTACCAGTGCCATCTGTCATCAGTGCCACGTCAGTGTCACGTGTCATTGTCCTGGTGCTCCAGGGCCTTCAAAAGTGTAATAGGTAGTCAACAAGTTAGATGTGTAATTTATGCATATTGGTCCTCTCTAAGTGGCTAGGCTGTGGAAAAGTCCCACACATGTGGTATCGTAATACTCAGGAGAAGTAGCAGAATTTATTTTGGGGTGTCATTTGTGGTATACACATGCCATAGTGAGAGAAATAACCTATTACAATGACAATTTTGTGAAAAAATAAAAAAATCTTAATTTTGCAAAGAATTGTGGGAAAAAATGACAACATCAAAAACCTTACCATGCCTCTTACTAAATACCTTGGAATGTCTACTTTCAAAAAAAGGGGTCATTTGGGGGGTATTTGTACTTCCCTGTCTCAAAAAATTAGATAGGCCACCGTACTGGTGGCCTATCTAATTTTTTGAGAATCAGGTGTGATCTAATTTTTTGAGAATCAGGTGTGATCAATTTTTTATGATTTGCACCACAGCTTGTAGACTCTCTAACTTTCACAAAGACCAAATAATATCCACTAATTTGGGTTATTTTTACAAAAGATATGTAGCAGTATAAATTATGGGCAAAATTTATGAAGAAAAATTAATAATTTGCAAAATTTTATCACAGGAACAAAGAAAAATGCTTTTTTAAAAAAAAAATCGGTCTTTTTTCATTTATAGCAAAAAAAATAAAAACCCAGAGGTGATCAAATACCACCAAAAGAAAGCTCTATTTGTGGGAAAAAAGGACAAAAAATTTATTTGGGTACAGTGTTGCATGAGTAATTGTCATTCAAAGTGTGAGAGCACCGAAAGCTGAAAATTGGTCTGGGCAGGAGGGGGGTTTAAGTGCCCAGTTGTCAAATGGTTAAAAAGCAAATTTTGTTTATTTACTGAAAAGGCGGTACATTTATTTCAATAATAACATTTTTATATTATATACACTACATTTACCATTGTAACAAAATTACTTTCAAAATTTCCAGAAATATTACATCTCTAGTGAATATTCACAACTCCTTTAGTAAATCAGCCTCCACACTGAATTTTGTTAAATATGAAATATGAAATCCCTTCAGATTAGTTTATAAAGAAATCGTAGTGTGTATTATATTACATGAACCTTAAAAAACACGCTCAAGTAAATTTTCTAAAAGACCAATTAGATGAGCATGGAATTTCCATATGATATAATTATATTGGTGTCTGTCTGTGTTATTTGGTTAATGTGATCTGTTTTTATTGTATCAAGATAATTAATTATACAGTCTGTCATGTGTGTGTATTAATTTTTACAAGTGTACCTTGTATTACTTTGATCTTTTTACAATGACAGTAATAAGTAAAATATTAGTGCTACGCTATTTTCTATGTGTAAACGGCATGGTGGGGGAGCAAAGAAAATGTAAGTATATGAAGTAGAACAACCTGTCCCCTGCCAGCATGCTGCACAGTGGGACCCTTGCTCTCTGTGGGGAAGCAGTTTTCTCTTCACTGTTGATTGCAGGACTATAGGCCTGAATGAGTATACCTCACCTTTTGCAGAAAGAGTACTTCTTTCCCACAAGCAACAAGGGTGCCACCATAGGCGTGCGCACAGGGTGTGCCGGGTGTGCCCAGGCACACCCTAATCCCCCTATGTGCATTAGTATTATCGTTCTGTGTAGTAGCAGGAACATGTGAAAGATCTACCTCTTATCGGCTCTGCCATAAGAGAAGTGTCTATGCTCTTCTCTCTCCCTGTGTCGGCAGGGAGATCAATTTGCCGGGGTCGTATATATGTAGACACACACATGCATGTGTGTCTGAGCTTTAGGGTGCACACCCTAATGCAATAGGCTGCACACACCTATGGGTGCCACTCTGTAGATACTGCCAGGGAACATGATTTTCCACTCAGGCTTTAGCTGCTCTAGAAAGAAACAGAAAGACAATAGACGCCTAATTTGTAATGCACCTGGAATGGCTAATGGCTTAGCTGATTTAAAGTTCAGTTAGGCTTTAACCTGTTGCATAAACCTTACTTATTATGAAAAAAAAGACAAGTTGTCTTAAAGCGGAGGTTCACACAAAAATTGAACCTCCACTTTTCGGAACCCTCCCCCCCTCCGGTGTCACATTTGGCACCTTTCAGGGGGGAGGGGGGTGCAGATACCTGTCTAAGACAGGTATTTGCACCCACTTCCGGGCATAGACTCCCACGGGAGTCTATGCCTCTTCCTGTCCCGCCGCGCTGTCTGCTGGGACACACACGGGTCCCAGAGACAGCGCGGACCATTATCATTGCACTGCGTGACTCGTGCATGCGCAGTAGGGAAACGGGAAGTGAAGCCGCAACGCTTAACTTCTTGATTCCCTCACCGAGAATGGCGTCGGCAGCAGCCGAGAGCCGAGCGATTGCTCGGCCTCGGCTGCCGACATCGCTGGACTCCAGGAAAGGTAAGTGTCCATTTATTAAAAGTCAGCAGCTGCAGTATTTGTAGCTGCTGGCTTTTAATAATTTTTGTTTCAGGTGGAAAACTCTTTAAGTAGAATCTGCATGTCAAGATCAGTAGATGCAAGATTATAGGCATCCAAAATTATGTTAACATTTCCTCTATATTAATTAATCATGGTTTTGTCCCAAGGATGCTGGGCTTGGAGACAGGGGGTCCTTCGGACTAGTACTGATAGAATACGTTGGGCTGGTGTGTCTGAGTGGAAATGCTTCACCTTTCAGACATCATAACTACCAACCACTAGCCTACTGGGTACTTAAACCCCCTTCCTGCCCAGGCCAATTTTCAGCTTTCAATGCTGTCGCACTATGAATGACAATTGTGCTGTAATTAACACTGTACCCAACTAAAATTGTTATCTTTTTTTTTTGCACAAATAGAGCTTTCTTTGGGTGGTATTTAATCATTGCTGGGTTTTTTATTTTTTTGCTAAAAAAATAAAAAAGACCGAAAAATTTGAAAAAAAAACATAGTTTGTTATAATGTTTTGAAAACAGGTATTTTTTCTCCTTTATTGATGTGCACTGATGCGGTTGCACTGATGGGCACTGATAGGCTGCACTGATGGGCACTGATAGGCTTCACTGGTAGGCACTGATAAGGCGGCACTGATGGACACTGATGAGGTGGCACTGATGGGCACTGAGAGGTGGCGCTGATGGGTGACACTGATGAGGTGGCACTGATGGGCACTGAGAGGTGGCACTGATGGGTGACACTGATGGGAACTGATGGTTGGCATTGATGGGCAGCACTGATAGGTGGCACTGAAGGGCATTGGTAGGTGGCACTGATAGGTAACATTGATAGGTGGTACTGATGGGCACTGATGGGTGGCACTGATGGGTGGCACTGGCAAGTGACACTGATAGGCAGCACTGATCGGCAGCACTGATGATGAGCCACTGATGGGCATTGATTGGCAGCACTGGTGGGCACTGATAGGTGGCACTGGTGGGCAAAGGTAGGTGGCACTGGTGGGCAAAGGTAGGTGGCACTAGTGGGCACTGGTAGGTGGTACTGGTGGGTACTGATAGGTGGCACTGCTGGGCACTGGCAGGTGGCACTGGTGGGCACAAACAAGGTAGCTGCAGCTCTCTGTGTGAGGGACTGATGTCCCTCTGACAGGAGCTGGTGATCAGCTTTTTCTTCCCTCACTCTATCAGCGTGAGAAAAAAAAACGATTATCAATCTTCTGTTTACATCACATGATCAGCTGTCATTGGCTGACAGCTGATCATGTGGTAAGGGGCCGGAATCGTAGACTCGGTGACCACAGAGCACACTGTGTGCACCACACAAGGGTGTGCTGACAGCGCATGCTCAGGAGGATGTCTAGTGATGGCCTCCTGGCAATTAAGGTTTGCGCTGTAACCATTATTCGGCTATAGCATGGGCGGGAGGTGGTTAAAAAGGTAGTAAACCACAGTTAAAGACAAAAAAATATCCCCTGCAAGGCAATTTCATATTGTGTTACTATGCATTGCAAATTAGCACATTATGAAAAGCTTACCTTAAAACGAAGCCTTCCAGCTGCACGTTGTCAGCGCTGAGAGGGCTTCCATCTTCACCCAGTCTTCCTTCCAGGTTGGCAGCCTTCAGCTACATAAGTGGCCGGGGGCGTGAGGATGTCCCTTCTGCACTTGCACGCGGGAGCTGCCATTTACGACACAGGGCTCCGATGGTCTGGCTCAGTATGCCAGATCTTCAGAGCGCATGCGTGCAAGTTTAGGAGATAATTACAGTACCTATTATTATACAGCAGGCTTATCTGTAGGTATAAGTGGTAAAACCACTTTAAGAACGTCCACCTTTTTTATGGACACCAATTAATATTAGAAGCCGTATGACTGAATTAAATGCAAATTCAGTCCTGCAAATAAAAAACCTAAGAGACGCTCCTTGTGAGTATAATACCATACTTTTCATCACTGCATTGTGCAAACTTGAACATTTAAAACTATGAGTGACCTACTATACACAGATTCTTAACACATGAAAAATGCCATATGAATGCACAAAATCATTAGATTACCATGATACATGAACTAGAAGGTAGTAAATAAACATCTTAATGTAAATTAACATATGCCGTGCTCAACAACTTAAAGCATTTTATCTGTAAAAAGTCTTCTATCCTTTCAGCTGGGTTTATAACGCCATCTGTTTTAATTATACTTTTGGTGGTGTGCTATAAAGTTAATAGAAGTAGTACTGCAAAGTCAATCTGAAACAATGGGGTTTTTTTTCTGGTGTTGTGTCTGTGAGAACTCATTGCTGGGGTCTCAGTGTAATAAACTTCACAAGTGTTAGATTACTGTTAGAGCTCAACAGATGTTCCTTCATTTTTCCCCTTATGTGGAATGCATGTTTCTGCCAAGCCCTGATATTATTTAGGTAATTATTTAGTGGTGGCAAATACTCTTAAATCAATTCTAATTCTATTCACTTTTTATTTTGCTGATTTCTTTCAGTCTTTTCCAGTAACTATCCGATTTAAATAAGTATTCAACATGCACACTGACATACATTAAC
>CM053026.1:708876932-708983897 GCA_028564925.1 Lithobates sylvaticus | reverse complement strand
TCACAGATTGATTGCTAGTGTTTACTGCACACCATCACCGCTCACTGATTGGGTTGCTAGAGATTACTGCACACCTTTACCGCTCAGTAATTGGGTTGCTAGAGATTACTACATGCCATTACTGCTCACTGATTGGGTTGCTAGACTTTACTGCACACCATCACCGCTCACTGATTGGGTTGCTAGAAATTACTGAACACCATCTCCGCTTACTGAGCGGGTTGCTAGAATTTACTGCACACCATCACCGCTCACTGATTGGGTTTCTAGAGATTACTGCACACCATTACCGCTTACTGATTTGGTTGCTAGAGATTACTGCACACCATTACCGCTCACTGATTGGGTTGCTAGAAATCACTGCACACCATCACCGCTCACTGATTGGGCTGCTAGAGATTACTGCACACATTACCGCTCACTGATTGGGTTGCTAGAGATTACTGCACACATTACTGCTCACTGATTGAGTTGCTAGAGATTACTGCACACCATCACCGCTCACTGATTGGGTTGCTAGAGATTACTGCTCACCATTACCGCTCACTGATTGGATTGCTAGAGATTACTGCATATTATCACCGCTCACTGATTGGGTTGCTAGAGGTTACTGCAGACCATTACCACTCACTGATTGGGTTGCTAGAGATTACTGCACACATTAACGCTCACTGATTGGGTGCTAGAGATTACTGCACACCATTACTGCTCACTGATTGGGTTGCTAGAAGTTACTGCACATTACTGCTCACTGATTCCTGTAACTCACTCACAGAGTCCCCCTCTGTAAGCTGCTCTGGTCCAGCCTCTGCTTTATTAATCCACCCTTCTTCGCTGCTGACAACAATCACAGCCCACTCTTTGTCTTTCATCTTAGCCCTGCTGACCAGAAAAGGGACGGGGGCCAGCGGGGGAACACTGAGTGCTGATATAGGGAGAAGCGGTACGAGCAGGCTCTGGCACATACAGCCCACAGCTTACCTCTCCCCTGTCATACTCGCAGTCAGGCCGCTTGTATTAACAGGTCAGGAAAGCAAGCGGGATTTCGGCTGCACTCGCTACACGGGAAGAATATTTGCGGGCAGCGTGGGCTCAAGGGGCAGTAGATTTGGGACCCCAACAATGATTGAACCCTGGGCAACTGCCCCTTTTGCCCCGCATTAAAGACGGCCCTGCTTAGTGCAGAAGCAGATCTGAGCTCTCTGTCCGATCAGTGACACTAATGCTAGTGACAGGACCAGGGAGATAACAGGGGTCTAACAGACCACCAAAGTCTCCATAAATTGAACCTATCACTACTATCACAATCACAAAGGCTGCTTATCAGCCCCCTTGTGATAGTAGCATAGACAAAAAAAATAAAAAATAAAAATTTAAACAATTATTACATAAAGCATTTAAAAGACTCCCTCCCTCTACACATACTGTACATACAGTACTCACTAACATACACACATTAAGGATGTAAAAACATACATGAACCCCAATTACACATCCCCACATGTTCCAGAAGAATAGCTTTAGGGCTATTATTTTAGTTTGCCTCTGAATTGAGGGTCTGCAACAGTTTTATTGCACTACCCAATTACATTTTCAAATATTCACATGTTTTGCTTTTTTGCACATGCAGTTTATAACATAGAAATAAATGTTGACACATTTGGGTTGATTTACTAAAGATAAATAGACTTGCCCTCTGCAAGTGCAGTTGCTCCAGAGCTTAGTAAATGAGGTAACGCTTCACTGCAAAGAATACCCAATCACGTGCAAGGAAAATTTTTAAAAACATTTTTGCTTGCACGTGATTGGATGATGGAAGTCGGCAGAGCTTCTGCTCATTTACTAAGCTCTGGAGCAACTGCACAGTCTACTTGCCTTTAGTAAATCAACCCCATAAGGTGACTGTCATCCCATGTAAAGCACAACTTTAAGTGGAAAATATAATGATTTTGGGCCATTTATTTTTTTTTTTTTTAATTGATATATTTAAAAAAATGTTATCCAAAGATATATTCCTAAATGAATGCTGTATATTATTTCTTTATTATTATATAAAACCTTTGCTTTACAAATAAACATTTAATACAATGTTCTCCCATGACGAAAGATGCCCAGAGCATTATGGGATTTCTAAAAACAAAATAACACATCAGAATCAGTCTCCCTTCGGACTTGAGACCTCTTCAGGCTGTTGAGCTCTTTAAGCAGAGAAACGAAGAAATGACAAGCAAACATCTGATAAGGAGCCTAAACCCCAACCTGCTGAAAATAAAAATACAAAATATTCATGAGTAAATACTCTTATCTACCTGACTTTAAATAGGAAAAAACACTGTTTAAAAAAAAAATTGCCATCCAGGCCTGACCATAAAAAACGAGAAATCAATATACAATCTTAGATTTTAAAAGTAAATCTGTGCCTAGAATATCCAAACTAGTATTTACATGTTGCAAACAAGCAGTAAAACACTTTAAAACCAGCACTAATTCACTTCTGTAGGTATAACTATTATGGAGAAATTCATCTTTAGCCCAGGTTCGCACTTTTGCAATCACAGACATCGCATGTGATTCGCATTTACACCTCTGCGATCCGATTCCTGTGCGAGTTCACAGTTCGCACTGCGATTTGTGAACCGATCTGGGGGTGTCATTAACAATGTAATGACACCCATAGTGGTTCGCAGGAGGCAGTGTGAACTGCCTGCGGGTGAGGAGCGATGTGGGAACCTGCACTGCAATCGCACTGGTTCCCGTATCGCATCAGTGTGAACCTAGGCTAAAAATTAACAATAGAGGCACAGAAATCTAGGCTTATAAACAGCCCTGTTTCTAGTGTGCCATTCAAACCTCAGTGTTTTGTAGCTTGAAGCTCGAAAATGCTGGAGGAGAAAAAAAATCTTTTATTCTTTATAAGGATGGTTCACATCTCCACTCCAAGTCACCTAAAGCCAAATGCCTGAAGGTCAAAAAAAGTTCTGGCGCTTTTTTTGCAGCTCAAATTGGGCATATTTGCGCATTTTTTTTCCCATACAAATGAATTGAAAAAACATGTGCATGCTTTTGTGTGCATTTTGTTGGGTGTTTTTGCAGTTTTCTGCTCAAAATGAAAACATTTGAAAAAGAAAAAAGGAATGATCTATGTATAAAAAAATAAATAAACAAATACCTAGAACTCATCATAAATAAACAACTAACAAAAACAGAAATTGTAATAATACATAAATAAATAATTAACCCATAACCTGAAAAAAATAATTATAATTATTATTATTATAATCATACAATAGTAATAAATAAAAACCCAAAACTTAAACAAAAAACATTATTAATAATAACAATAATAATAATAATAATAGGTATACTCATTTATTATATTAGGGTTAGGGTGTTTAGTTATTTATTTTTTTATTTTTATTTTTTTTAAGAGTTATGCCCCGTACACACGGTCGGAAATTCCGACCGCAAAATCCGTCTGATTTTTTCAGACGGATTTTGTCCGACACTGGTATTGCATACACACGGTCGGACAAAGTTGTTGGAAAATCCGATCATTCTGAACGTGGTAAAGTTCGTTGCATATGACGGAACTACGTAGAGGCTAGTAGCCAATAGGTTTGGTCTCCTAATTTAATCTGAGCATGCGTGGCACTTTGTCCATCGGAATTCTCTACACACTATCAGAAAAAGTCTGATCGGATTTTGTTGTCGGAAAATTTGAGAGCAGGATCTCAAATTTTTTCCGTCGGACATTCCGATGGAAAAAGTCAGATGGAGCCCACACACGGTCGGATTTTCCGACAACATGGTCCGATCGGACATTTTCCCTCGGAATTTCCGACCGTGTGTACAGGGCATTAGTGGTAGTTATGTATTTATTATTACCTACTATTCATTCATTGTATTTATTTATGATTATTTTGTATTGATCTGTGTATTTATTTTACATTTATTATTATTATCATTAGTAGTAATAATAGTAGTATTAACACCCTAACCCTAACAAAAAAAAAACCTAACCCCTAATTCTAACCATCCAACCCCTAACCTTAAATCGAACCCCTTACCCTAACAAAAAAATAATAATAAGGAATGAAGAAATAAAAGCTGATGGAAATGCTAAAAAGGCTGAAAAACCTAGCAACAAATGATGCAACAGATAATAGTTTTCTCTATTGACTAATAAAAAAACGATGAAAAAAAACGTGCAAATCGTGTACAAAACCAGAAAATTGCCCAAAGACGCTACACTCAGGTATGAATGCATATTTACTATGTTTGTAATTGAATTGTTGTTAAACAGTACAGATCACAGGCAAAATCCAAAAAGCCAACTAGAGAGGCTCTGTGCCATATTATCTCCGTAAACCAATCATAGCAATTACAGGTAGTAAACACTGGCTGTGAACAGCAGCCAACATGCCTGCTGAACATTTGCCCTTGGCCTTCCCATCGAGAGTAATAGTTGAACTAAGCACATGCCAAGCTTCAAGCGAACCTGTGGCCAGGTTATGGCCATTAAAATATTTACATAATCACATAACAAGTAGTAAATAAGCTTTGATGAAGCCAGACCTCTGTAGTTTCAGACATTGGGGGCAAGTTATCGTTCTTTGAGCAGCTCTGCTCATTCTGCTCCCCCCTCCCTGCAGGGATTTGGGAACCTGGAAGCCTTCCAATCTTTAATGTACACATAGAGAAGGTATTCAAAAAGAGAGGAGAGAACAGAGCTCTGAAATGTGGCTTAAACAACTTCACTGCTTTTATTGTGAACTTTGAATATGAATTGTTCCACAGCTCCTGTAGCTACAGAGGTCAGTGAGAGCTTGTTTTAAATATATTTTACTGCTCGTTATGAATAAGCATACAGTTCACTTTAAGATCTGAAATGAAAGTATTGATTATGGGAAGCCTGAGAACATAAACACATCACTGGTCTACAAGGAGAAAGCCTCAGAAATTAAAGTATCTACATTTTACCAGAATTGGGTCACTAATAAATTGAAAATTAAGTCCTGAATATTAATCGGCTCCAGTTTCCAAGATACAGCTTCAGGTCAAAATTGCATCCAAATAATTTGAAATTGCGAGGGGGATGTGCGATTATGCTCCATAACTTTCCTGCTAAAATGTGATATAGCAAGGAGAATGGTGCCACACCAATCATTATAACTTTCTATTCATTTATTGTTTTTTCATGTAACATTTTCATGCTCCCTCCACATCATTGGGACTTCGAAAAGCATGGACTTTTTCTTCTTGTTAAGTCAATGACGCAGATAAGTTGCACATGTAATGCAACAATAATGAGTGGCCCAACACTTGTCCCGATCCCCTATTTTGCATCCAAAATATAGGTGGTATGCCTTTTTTTTACCACTGCCATCATACTGCACTTTTGAGGTGCAAATGTAACCTCACCACCAATGTAGAAGAAGTTATCTGCATTGTTTACACAGTTTCGAGACATCTTGGCAATGACTTGGCAAAGATTTCAGGCAATGACACTTTCACAAGCCACCAGATGTATGATGCGTAGATCTGACCAAGACATTACAATACCTTGAAATAGAAAAACAATAAATTACAGTTAGGTAATAATCTTTAGTCTCAAAGTGAAGATACATTTATATACTTCCATGTGGTACCATTTTCATTGTTCTACCATACTTTGTGGAGAAGTTACGAGGCATCATGGTCATCAGACACCTCCCTCCCTTGTAGGCAAATATACTCGCCTGTGTATAAATCTTTATTGTGAAATATCTTGAAAACTTAAGCTAGCCAGAACCTTTATCATCTGTTTTCTAATTCATCTAATCAAAATATGTAAGAATTAGCACATTTTATTTCGGAGGTCAATAATTTCTCAAAATGTTCAGACCTACGTCTGGGCCTGTTGGACAGTGGAAACTGTCCTTTCTCTGGAAGGCCTCTATATGTATTCCACAGTTTGATGAGGAAAGGGTAATGGGAGAGATATGGGAGTGTATGGGCAGTATTAAACCCAAAAGCAAACGTTTATATTGCAGCTTACCAATGCTTAGATGTGGTGGCTGCATTCATTTTATTTTTTAGGCTTTCAATGTAAAACCTTTATCCCAAAAGTTAAGAAAAAAACTGTTGCTGTAACTGCTTATAATGTGAGAGCTGGAGTTTGCCTTCAAATTGTTAGTGTATCTCAACCTGCTGGTACATCTAACTCTTGCCTTCCCCCAGATAAACCGTTTGCCGACCGCCCACCGCACATATACTGCGGCAGGGTGGGCGCCCTGCCCAGATCACCTACCTTGTACCTGATCTGACATTTCTGGGTCTGGGGCACGCACGCGCCGCCCGCGACCCACTCCGGCTGTGATTCTACACAGCAAGGGCCCAGCAGTGGGTACCGCGGACTTGATGTCCTCCTCCGCCCGGCGATCACACAGTGCTCAGGCATAACAAAAATCTGCCTATGTAAACAAGGCAGATTGTCGTTCTGTCGGATAAGAAGGCACAGATACTGTATTTCTGCAAAGAAGGTACACAGATCTTTGCCTTCCCCTTGTCAAAGCACCTCCCACACAGTGAGAAAGCACATCTTAGGCACACAGTTAACCTCTTGATCACCTTGATGTTAACCCCTTCCCTGCCAGTGTCATTAGTACAGTGCATATTTTTTATCAATATACGCTTAATGGGATTTTTTTTACCAAAAATATGTAGCAGAATACATACTTTTAATTTATGAATAAATTCCATTTTAAAAATAATAAAAAATTTGGATATGTTTTATAGCAGAAAGTAAAACATATTGTTTTTTAATTTTTTTAATTGTCTGCCTCTTTTTTTGTTTATAGTGTTTATTGAGTGTATTGGACTTTTCACCTGGGACATACATTGATATTTCTATGTTTTTAGATATTGTTTAGTAGCAGTGTTATATAAATTTTTTAAATGTCCATTTTCAACATGTCCTCACTTCAATATTGGGTATAAGATTTTGAATCTCACGTTTTGGGGGATATGTGTTTCACTTTCTTTGGCTATAGGAACATGTACACAGATATATATATATATTTTTTTTTTAAGGGTATAGATATCAGTGCCTGAGGGCACATTAAAATCACTAAATTCAAGTTTTTTTTGGCATGAATAATATGAAGGCACTGTGGTTTAAAAGAAAAGTGGGGGTACACAAAATTAGGGATAAAAACATTTAGTTAATGGTTGGCGCAGTCCATATATATACATTTGGATTATGCCCCTGTTTTTATATATGACCATGGCTAATGCTGCATTCCTGTATTCCCCAACAGATTCTATATTATACTCATTACATACATGAATTAATTGGATCACAGAGCAATTATCCACGCATCTCATATGCCAAATGTGTAATCAGCTCTTCTCACAGTTAGTAATTCTCAGTCAGAAGTTAATTTTCAGCCAGCTATATATACCGTGTTTTATTGATTCACCATCTGTCTGACTCCTTATGGTGAATGTATGTGTCTCGTGAAGCATAATCACATGTTAGAATGTATTAGTCAGTTCTTATTTCTACCTCCTCCATCTGCACCAACAAACTGGAATGTAGAAGCTGATTGTGTTTTTCATCTTTATTAATGCTGTCTGCAATTTTTCATTTTTTTTAATGTACACATAAACATCTGCGATGTCCTCTTATTACACTGTGGTGCAGACAAAAGGATAAAACCGAGAGTAAATCCCTTAAAAAACATTTTACAGTAGAGTTCATGATTTATGCTATACTTTGGTTGCTGAAAGTTCTTCTGTAGTTCAAATTTAACAGAACTTATCCAGAAGTTTTTTGATTTTTTTACACATAGCTAATTTTCCAAATTTGGACATAGAGGGGTTGATTAACTAAAGGCAAATGGAATGTGCACTTTGCAAAGTGCAGTTGCACTCTGCAAGTGCGGTTGCTCCAAATCTTATTGAGGTAAAGCTTCACTTTGCAAATGTAGCCAGGTCCCCGGCCTCTTTCCGTCTAATGAGAACCTCCAGGGCCAAAGATATTGTTAATATGCACGACAACACAGTCTATAAGAAGTACAAATGTTACTTGCCACCTTCCCACAGAGCTAGATGAAACCCTGATGAAGCTGAAGCCAGTTGCTATGGACGACTGCTGCGAGGATAACGTCTTTACCCCACGTTGAGCGCCAAATGTAGCAAGGTTCCCGGCCTCCTTTGGTCTAATGTGAACCTCCATGACAAGAGCTAGCTGACATCCTTCTGTATATGGTGGGTTGTGAGGCATAGTGGGTGCAAAGCAGTTAGAGTCATTGGGCGCCAGACACTTCTTGAATGCAAAAGAGATATTATTTCTCTTAACAGAACTTTGGGAGAGAGGGTTAGAGCCAGGACACCCTTAGGTAGTTGCAAGATTAATTGGCAGACTCATTGACTTCAACAGGAGGACAGCCATGCAGGGAAAAGCATCCAGCAAGACACCATGTCTGCATGTGTAGGAATGCTGTCTCCTATGGCAACAGTTCCTTCACGTCCACTACAATCACTTATTGTAGTTCTTCAGCCCATTGAGCTCTCAGTCTCCCACTAGACTAGTTGATTCACTGCCACTGAATCCCTTGAGCTCCTCTAATCTTCACGGTAGTATCTTCCTCAAGTGTCACCCCCGCCTCTCTGCTGGGTCCCTAGCTTGGTTGGCACTCAAGATACTTCTCAAGCTTCACCCCACTGGTCTGCTCGGTCCCTGGCTTGACACACAAGGCTGCTCTGTAAGCGTCACCACCGCAGGCTGGGTCCCTGACTTGATACCCACTGAAGTTTCCAGATTCTTCACCGTCCCCAGTTGGTGAGAATACTGCTCCGGTACTTGCTTCAGCTACTCACTGTGGTTACGGTTAATAAAGTGGATGGTCCCTTAGTGGTGAAAGCTTCCCCTCTACCTCCGACCATGACAGGTTCTCCGGCCGGCAGAATCGTCACTTCTGGTTGGACTGCAAGCTGCAGTTACAACCCTGCGCTGCTTTCTTGCTTCTGGATAGGCCCTCAGACAGCCTAGCAACCAGATGTGCCCTGGATAGGCCCAATCTCTGGCTTAGCAGCCCAGGCAGTACAACACATGTCCACCCAGACAGCTGTCCAGGTGGCACAGAACCCCAATCACCTGACTCCACCCAAATATATAGGTTCTCCCAGCAGGCCAAGGGATTAAAGAAAACCCCTGCCCATTGGCTGGGATGCCTCATATACCCATAATCTGACCTTGCATTGCCCTTCTCATATCCAATGCCACCAGGTACCTGGCCACCTAGCGGCAAAAAAGAGAAGTGAAGCAAGTACAGACTTAGAGTGAAATCAATTGATCCTCAACAATTAGCCAAGGCAGCTATACCTGGCAGGTAAATATAGGAGCAAACCTGCCTAAACACCAGGGTGCTACCATCCTCCCCCTGCCTACAAAACTACATCTCGGAGTTTGCAGAAAAATAATTTGAGCTCTCAAGCCTGAGAGCGAATGTCCTGGCAAAAACTGGGATGGGGGTAAACAAGGAAAGAATAACAAGGTAACAGTATACAGGCATACCCCACTTTTAAGTACACAATGGGGTTTATTTACTAAAGTTGGAAAGTGCCAAAATCAGTCTCACTTCTGCATAGAAACCAATGAGCTTCTAACCCCAGCTTGTTCAATTTAACTTTGGTAATAAAACTTGGAAGCTGATTGGTTTCTATGCAGAAGTGAGCCTGAATTAGCACTTTCCAGCTTTAGTAAATAAACCCCAATGTGTACTTAAAAGTGGGGTATGCCTGTATGTGGCATACCACATGAAATAAAGATGGAGTACACAAGAAATGGTAATGGTGATACCTTACTTTCTAACTATCTATTTAATATATATACAGTGATAACAAATATGAGAGAGTTAGTGTTGTCAACAGTTTGAATCCCTTGTCTCTCCTTAGCTATGGAAGATGAACCAATTCAGCAACACCTGAAAGAGAGCGACCAACAGCAATGCAAATGTATCATATCTTATTGTAACATGGTGCAATATATACATACCGTATATACTCGACTATAGGCCGTCCCGAGTATAAGCCGAGGCCTATAATTAACCACAAAAAATGGGAAACCTGCATTGACCCGTGTATAAGCCGAGGGTACAAAATGCGCCGGCTACTGTAAGTGCAAAAGAGGGCCAGCAATGCCCATCTGCAGCTGCCTGTCCCCTGTACAGACCCCCCGTGTCCCCATTACAGCCTACCTGTGCCGATCTTCGGTCCCCGGTCCCCGCTCTCCGGTCTTCGGTCCCCGGTCCCCGCTCTCCGCTCTCCGGTCTTCAGTCCCCGGTCCCCTGTCCCCGCTCGCCGCTCTCCGCTCTGTCAGCGTGTACGGTGCCATTGCAAAATTAAAAAGCCGCGCCTCCTCCTCGTCCTCGTCCGTGATAGGAGGAACGCTGTTTTCCCAGCAGTCAGTGCGCAGTGTTCCGCCTATCACGGACGCCCTCTCATCCTCGTCCATGAGATGAGAATGACAGGGCATCCGTGATAGGCGGAACACTGCACTGCTGGGAAAATTAGTGTCCGCCTATCACGGACGGGCGGGAGGAGGCGGCGCGGCTTTTTAAAACTGCCGTCTGTCTGCATGACAAGCTGTTCATGTAGGCAGACGGCAGTGACTCGAATATAAGCCGAGGGGGGGACTTTCAGCCCTAAAAAATGGGCTGAAAATCTCGGCTTATATTCGAGTATATACGGTACATGATTTGAATGGTTTTCAATTGTCCTCAGCCGAAGACAGCATAGCAGTGTAAATACACCCTATAAAACATCTACATTTTTTACACAGTGAAAGCAGGCCCCATTCTCAGCCGAGAATGTCACCTCCTTTCCGAATCAAACATAAAACTTTGTTATGGTTTCATCAAGTAACAGTCCCTAAGCATAGATAAGTCCATTATTTAAGGAAAGGTAAGCATTTGCCCCCTTCATTACAGCCTATTCTAACTAACTACACACAGTGTCCATGACGTTTTACAGTCCATCAATTTCACTCGGGGTGGACAATACTTCCCAGCAGCTTCCCTTCTTCTTCAGGGAAAACTCCGGGGACAAGGAGGCATATCTTCATTTCAGGCAACAAGCAGCCAGGCCATGGTGTAAGGGACCGCACTCTGCGACATAGGTCCCCTTGCAAAGGTATCCTCAGTCTGTCCACATGACAGCTGGAGACTGAGATGGCTTCTGAAGTATGTATGTGAGTGTGAAGTGGTTCTCAGCATAGCGTTCTTGACATCACACAACACACATTTGTAAGCCACAGGAAAGATAACATAGGCATCTTTATGGCATTTACCAACAGTACCCGGGATCGTGCAAGTTTAAGGACTCTCCTTAGGCATTGACCGTAGTGACAAAGCGTTTTTATGTCCTTCTTGTCTGGCCTGCGAATGATTACACTGTCCAGATTTATTTTACGGCTGTAGCCTCAGGTGTGTAGCACAGAGGTATATCTTTCAACCACCTTGGGTGACAGTTTTAGAAAGTCTAGTTTGAGTGGCATCTGGAGGAAACTGCCCATAGCTTCATCCACCCATTGGGTCCATTCTTCCTCCAAGATTTCCTCTCCCAGCAGGTATGTATGAGTATAAGTACACGCATTCCTCTGCCACTTTCTTTATTATGATTCGTTGCACTTTGAAAAGCAGAGGCAGGATCTTGGGGTCGCACCCAAGGGACACGCCCAACACAGAATTTCCCCGATGCATGTCCGAGCAAACAGGAGGATGTCCAGGGATGCCCTCCTGGCAATTGGAGTCCACGCTATAGCCGTCTTTCGGGTATAGCGCGGATGCCTAGTGGTTAAAAAAGTGTATTTTTTCCCAAAAAAGTGTGCTTGTAAGAACCCTGCGCAAATACAGTGTAACAGAACGTATTGTAACAACCACTATTTTATTCTCTAGTCATTTTCTAGCAAAAAAAAAAAAAATAATTTTATCTTGTAAACAACAAGTTTGAAAAATAGGCTGGTCCTTAAAGCTGTGTTCCAGCTGCAATTTTTTTTTTTTTTAAGTCAGCAGCTATAAACACTGTAGCTGCTGACTTTTAATAAGGACACTTACCTGTCCAAGGAGCCCGCAATGTCGGCCTCCCGAGGCCAATCCGTCCATCAGATCAGGTGCAGGCACCGCCATTCCAACTAAGGGTAACCAGTAGTTGAGCCTTGCGGCTTCATTGCCGGTTTCCGACTGTGCATGCGCGAGTCGTGCAGCGCTTTGTGAATGGCCAGCTTGTTTTCTGGGACACACACAGGTCCCAGAAGACAACGGGGGGGCTCGCCGCAGAAGAGGATCTGACGTCCTTGGCCGCGGCCCGGCTGGATCCGAAGTACTCTTAGTACTTCCAAAAAAGGTACTGGAGAAAATGTATTTTTTTAAATATACAAAAACGAGGGGTGGAGAGGTGGTCTTTCGTTTAAGACCACCTCTAAAAATTGTGTGGAACTCCGCTTTAAGTGGTTAAAAATTAAAATTATGCCCCGTACACAGGATCGGAAATTCGGCCAGCAAAAGGCTGATGAGAGCTTTTGGTCGGAAATTGCGACCGTGTGTATGCTCCATCGGACTTTTGCTGGCGAAATTCCGGCCAGCAAAAGATTGAGAGCAGGTTCTCTATTTTTCAGTCGGAAAAAGTTCCTATCTGAAAATGCGTTCGCCTGTATGCAATTCCGACGTGCAAAATTCCTACGCATGCTCGGAAACAATTCGAAGCATGCTCGGAAGCATTGAACTTCATTTTCTGGGCTCGTCGTAGTGTTGTACGTCACCGCGTTCTTGATGGTCGAAAGTTCAGAGAACATTTGTGTGACCGTGTGTATGTAAGCTCGTGTGTACGGGGCATAAAAAGGCTAAAAAGGAAAAAGGAACTGGATAAATTACCTGCAGACCGGTTTCCAAAAGAAGTATCATGTACACCAATATCTACTTAGCATGATTAAATAAAGAGTATACAATACATATATGTACGGTGTATACACACATTGTAAAGACAATTAACCGGTTCCCGACCAGCGCACGACGATATACGTTGGCAGAATGGCACGTACAGGCAGGAGGGCGTATATATAAGTCCCTCCTTAATGCCTGCTGTGCCATCGGGAGCGTGCCGGGAGCGGCGCGCTCCCGCGCCAGTCAGGACCCCCGTGAGGCCGGTCGCGGGTCCCGCGGACTCGATCGCCGCGGGGACACCCGCGATCGTCTCACGGGAAGGCAGAACGGGGAGATGCGGAAGTACACAGCATCTCCCCGTTCTGCCTAGCAACTAGTGACGCCGATCTCTGCTCCCTGTGATTGGAGCAGAGATCAGCAATCACTAGCTGACAGCCACGCCCCCCAACAGTAAGAAACACACCCCTAGGCATACTTAACCCCTACACTGCCCCCGTGTGGTTAACCCCTTCACTGCCAGTGTCATTTATACAGGAATCAATGCATTTAAATAGCATTGATTGCTGTATAAATGACAATGGTCCCAAAAATGTGTCAAAAATGTCCGATGTGTCCGCCATAATGTCGCAGTCACAATAAAAATCGCTGATCGCCGCCAATACTAATAAAAAAAAATTATTAAAAAAATGCTATAAAACTATCCCCTATCTTGTAAACGCTATAACTTCTGTGCAAACCAATCAATAATCGCTTATTGCGATTTTTTTTACCAAAAATATGTAGAAAAATACGTATCGGCCTAAACTGAGGAAAAAATAAATGTTTTTTTATATATTTTTTGGGGATATTTATTATAGCAAAAAATAAAAAATAATGCGTTTTTTTTTTCAATATTGTCGCTCTTTTTTGTTTATAGCACAAAAAATAAAAACCGCAGGGGCGATCAAATACCACCAAAAGAAAGCTCTATTTGTGGGAAAAAAAGGACGTCAATTTTGTTTTGGAGCCACGTCGCACGACCGCACAATTGTCAGTTAAAGCGACGCAGTGCCGAATCGCAAAAAGGGGCCTGGTCTTTGGCTGCAAATTGGTCCGGTCTGAAAGTGGTTAATATAGGATACACAGTGCTTGATATCTCTAAATGAGCTTAAAAGTGGTGCAAAACGAATAAAAACATTTAATAATAATAAAAATGGTGCAGATGATATATTATTTGGTGTCAATGAAACTAGTACCTCTACTTCCTAAGGCTGCTTTCACACTGGGGCGGTGCGGGCGGCGACAGTAAAGCAGCGCTATATTTAGCGCTGCTTTACCATCGCTTTACCCGCGGTATGCGGCCGCTAGCGGGGTGGTTTTAACCCCCGCTAGCGGCCGCAAAAGGGTTAAAAACCTCCGCAAAGCGCCGCTGCAGCGGTGGTTTGCGGGCGGTATCCCCGCGGTTTCCCCATTGATTTCAATGGGAAGGAGCGGTATAGGAGCGGTAAATACACCGCTCCTTCACCGCTCCAAAGATGCTGCTAGCAGGACTTTTGTTGCGGTCCTGCTAGCGCACCGCTCCAGTGTGAAAGCCCTCCGCTTTCACACTGGAGTGAATGGGGCCGGTTTTTTCAGGCGGTGTACAGGCGCTATTTTTAGCGCTGTACCGCCTGAAAACCGCTGTACCGCCTGAAAACCGCCCCAGTGTGAAAGCAGCCTTAGTGGTTTCTGACCTTTTCATTAGGCCCCTTTCACACTGGGGCGGTTTTCAGGCGGTACATCGCTAAAAATAGCGCCTGTACACCGCCTGAAAAAACCGGCCCCATTCACTCCAGTGTGAAAGCCGGAGGGCTTTCACACTGGAGCGGTGCGCTAGCAGGACCGCAACAAAAGTCCTGCTAGCAGCATCTTTGGAGCGGTGAAGGAGCGGTGTATTTACCGCTCCTATACCGCTCCTTCCCATTGAAATCAATGGGAAACCACGGGGATACCGCCCGCAAACCGCCGCTGCAGCGGCGCTTTGCGGAGGTTTTTAACCCTTTTGCGGCCGCTAGCGGGGGTTAAAACCACCCCGCTAGCGGCCGCATACCGCGGGTAAAACAATGGTAAAGCAGCGCTAAATATAGCGCTGCTTTACCGTCGCCGCCCCCGCACCGCCCCAGTGTGAAAGCAGCCTTAGATAATAAAGCACAAAAAGTACCCATGCTCAACGTTAGATTTGTATTTACAGTATATGCTTTTATAAAAGATCAATTTTTTGAGAGAAGAACATTGCCAAGGACAATCCTTCTAGTGCTGAGAAGACCCTGAAAACTTGACATTCATTTCTACTCTAGGCAAAACAACAACGTTATATGAATTTTCTGTTACTTCTGCTTTTCTTCCATGCCCCCTCCCTCCCCTGTAAATGTATACAAATGCAGGATAATTGTGTATAGCGATACAGCACACAAGTGTTTGTTTGTAGCCTCGGAAAGGTCACAGTTGTATTCCCGCTGACTTTTTCCGATCACAGGATTAGCAATATACCTATGCTGAGACCTTGGTTCAGACAGAACATATTTCCCTTCTGCCAGTAACAACATATCACAAAAACAAAACCTGTAAATGCAGATTTCCCCCTGGGGGTTTGGATATTTTATGACATGGCTAATGAAACATCTTTAAAACATATGTACAGCTTCTATATAAATGTCACATCTTGTAGTCCATGGGCAGGCAGTTGTTAACCTAAACTGACTAAATTTTTTTGCTCGTGCCGAGCTTTTCATGTACAATTCTTCAGCAAAGACACTGAAGCCTGCTTAGGCATGATTTAGAAATATTATTTATGCCCCCTATATTTAAAGTAAAGTAAGGTACTACTGCTGTCAGTTTAACCACGTAAGGACCGGAAGGTTTTGCACCCTTAATGACCAGGCCATTTTTTGCGATACGACACTGCGCCGCTTTAACTGACAATTTGCGCGGCCGCGCGACGCTGTACCCAAACAAAATGTATGTCCTTTTTTTCCCCACAAATAGAGTTTTCTTTTGGAGTTATTTGATCACTTCTGTGGTTTTTATTGTTTGCAGTATATGCAAAAAAAAGAGCAAAAATTTTGATAAAAACAAATATTTCTTACTTTTTTACTTTTTGCTATAATACATATCCAAAATAAAATTTCAAAAACATTTTTTTTTTTCAGTTTAGGCCAATATGTATTCTTCTACATATTTTTTTTTAATAAAAATCGCAAAAAGTATATATTGATTGCAGGGGCGTAACTAGAAATCACAGGGCCCCATAGCAAAATGTTGTTTGGGCCCCCCCCCCCCCCCCAAAAAAAAAAAAAAAAAAAATTGAACTGTGCAAAACACAGTCTGTCTCCCACTCTCTTCCTACCTCCTGTCCAGACTCCAGAGCCTCCTCATGTGCCGAAAACGATGTCCCTTCACAGGTGCGCTTGAGCGTTTTGCCCCGCCCACTCTGCTCTGTGCTCCTGCTGTATGCAGCTGAGTGTGTCGGGACACGCCCGGGCTCGCGGGGCCCGGGAGGCTTAACAGTAAACTTACATTCCTCATACTCACCAGGACACTTTATTTGTCGGTGGGCGGAGTCTTATTAAAATTAGGGGGTGGACATTTGTTTGTAGGTGTGGCCTAGTGAGGAAAGAAAAATGCGCCGTGCAAAGCGCGCCACAGCGAAGTATGGGCTTGGTTTCATCGTAATATCGGGCTTGGCTTAAAGGGGCGTGACTCAAAGGGGTATGGTTAGAGTCTGAAATGAACAAGGGATGGAGGGAGAAACAAAGAAAGAAAGAGAGAGAGAGAGGAAGGAAAAAAAGAGGAATGAAGGGACAGCAGGCCCAGATCCTACACCACAATAGAAATATGTGTATTCTAGAAAGTTTAACAATCAGCAGATAAAGATACTCCAAACACCTGGTGTTGGCGCTTCAATCATCCCGGGACCATGGTTGTTGTGGTGTCAGGATAATTGAAGCACATTATTTCTATTATTACATTGTAATATAAAATGAAATACTTCAACTCACCATAATGCAGAATCAGAATCAGTGGGACCCCCGAGTGTGTCACTTGCCACGTCGCCTGCCACCAGATGCCATCAGGTGTCCCCAGCGGAGTGCTTCCTTACATCTCAATTGTCCCCAGCCAGCGGAGTGCTTCCTTACATCTCAGGTATCCCCAGCGGAGTGCTTCCTTACATCTCAGGTATCCCCAGCAGAGTGCCTCCTTACATCTCAGGTGTCCCCAGCCAGCGGAGTGCTTCCTTACATCTCAGGTGTCCCCAGCTAGCGGAGTGCTACCTTACATCTCAGGTGTCCCCAGCCAGCAGAGTGCTTCCTTACATCTCAGGTGTCCCCAGCCAGCGGAGTGCTTCCTTACATCTCAGATATCCCCAGCGGAGTGCTTCCTTACATCTCAGGTGTCCCCAGCCAGCGGAGTGCCTCCTTACATCTCAGGTGTCCCCAGCCAGCGGAGTGCTTCCTTACATCTCAGGTTTCCCCAGCCAGCGGAGTGCCTCATTACATCTCAGGTGTCCCCAGCCAGCGGAGTGCCTCCTTACATCTCAGGTGTCCCCAGCCAGCGGAGTGCTGGACTCTACTCATCCGCCTCACAGAAGTAGCAGGAGTCACAGACTCAGATCTACAATGGTTCGCATCCTTCCTAGGAAATCGGTCTCAGACGGTGAACCTAGGAGCTTTCACCTCTGAAACCCGGGCAATCTCTTGTGGAGTCCCTCAAGGATCACCCTTGTCGCCAGTGCTCTTCAATATATACATCCGCCCACTCCTCAAAATAATCAGAAAATCGGACCTCTGCTTCCATTCATACGCTGACGACACGCAATTATATTTTCATATCACCGGACAAAAAGACCATCATCAGCAATTAGAAAAATGCCTCACTATGATAGACGACTGGATGACCACTAGCTCCCTCAAACTTAATGAATCGAAAACAGAACTTCTTATTCTACATGCAAATCAAAACCCCCCGAACCAAGATCCCTTGGACACCACCCACCATCTTTGGACAGACCATCGCCCCTAGGACCAAGGCCAAGAGTCTCGGAGTCATTTTTGACTCAGAAATGTCAATGGATGCCCGAGTCTGAAATGAACAAGGGATGGAGGGAGAAACAAAGAAAGAAAGAGAGAGAGAGGAAGGAAAAAAAGAGGAATGAAGGGACAGCAGGCCCAGATCCTACACCACAATAGAAATATGTGTATTCTAGAAAGTTTAACAATCAGCAGATAAAGATACTCCAAACACCTGGTGTTGGCGCTTCAATCATCCCGGGACCATGGTTGTTGTGGTGTCAGGATAATTGAAGCACATTATTTCTATTATTACATTGTAATATAAAATGAAATACTTCAACTCACCATAATGCAGAATCAGAATCAGTGGGACCCCCGAGTGTGTCACTTGCCACGTCGTCTGCCACCAGATGCCATCAGGTGTCCCCAGCGGAGTGCTTCCTTACATCTCAATTGTCCCCAGCCAGCGGAGTGCCTCCTTACATCTCAGGCGTCCCCAGCGGAATGATTCCTTACATCTCAGGTGTCCCCAGCCAGCGGAGTGCTTCCTTACATCTCAGGTATCCCCAGCGGAGTGCTTCCTTACATCTCAGGTATCCCCAGCAGAGTGCCTCCTTACATCTCAGGTGTCCCCAGCCAGCGGAGTGCTTCCTTACATCTCAGGTGTCCCCAGCCAGCGGAGTGCTACCTTACATCTCAGGTGTCCCCAGCCAGCAGAGTGCTTCCTTACATCTCAGGTGTCCCCAGCCAGCGGAGTGCTTCCTTACATCTCAGATATCCCCAGCGGAGTGCTTCCTTACATCTCAGGTATCCCCAGCGGAGTGCCTCCTTACATCTCAGGTGTCCCCAGCCAGTGGAGTGCTTCCTTACATCTCAGGTTTCCCCAGCCAGCGGAGTGCCTCATTACATCTCAGGTGTCCCCAGCCAGCGGAGTGCCTCCTTACATCTCAGGTGTCCCCAGCCAGCGGAGTGCTGGACTCTACTCATCCGCCTCACAGAAGTAGCAGGAGTCACAGACTCAGATCTACAATGGTTCGCATCCTTCCTAGGAAATCGGTCTCAGACGGTGAACCTAGGAGCTTTCACCTCTGAAACCCGGGCAATCTCTTGTGGAGTCCCTCAAGGATCACCCTTGTCGCCAGTGCTCTTCAATATATACATCCGCCCACTCCTCAAAATAATCAGAAAATCGGACCTCTGCTTCCATTCATACGCTGACGACACGCAATTATATTTTCGTATCACCGGACAAAAAGACCATCATCAGCAATTAGAAAAATGATCTCTATGATAGACGACTGGATGACCACTAGCTCCCTCAAACTTAATGAATCGAAAACAGAACTTCTTATTCTACATGCAAATCAAAACCCCCGAACCAAGATCCCTTGGACACCACCCACCATCTTTGGACAGACCATCGCCCCTAGGACCAAGGCCAAGAGTCTCGGAGTCATTTTTGACTCAGAAATGTCAATGGATGCCCAAATAGGAGCAGTAGTCAGTGGCTCACACCATCTGCTCCGCCTGCTACGCAGACTCATCCCCTTCATTCCAAAGGAGGACAAAGCAGTGGTAGTTGGAACAGTCATTAATTCTCGACTGGACTACGCAAACTCCCTTTACATAGGATTACCCCAATATCAACTTGCGCGCTTACAACTTATCCAAAATACGGCGTCAAGACTGATAACAGGAAAAAAACCCTGGGAATCCATCTCCCCTTCCCTGAGGAGCCTACATTGGCTAACCGTAAAGAATCGGGTCTTTTTCAAGACCCTCTGCGTCACCCACAAATGCACTTATGGAAACGCTCCGGAATACCTTCTCGAGAAAATAAAACACTACATACCCAATCGCAGTCTTCGATCGGCTAATCAAAATCTCCTCCTCATTCCTAAATCCTGTTACAAATCAAAGGGGGAACGGAGATTCGCTGTCCAAGGACCACGGCTATGGAACGCGCTACCAACCAACATCCGCATGGAAGAAAACCATCAGGCCTTCAGGAAAAAACTTAAGACCTACCTCTTCTAGAAGCTTGACAACAAAGCACGAATACAGCGCCTTGAGGCGATTCAGTTCGCATTGTAGCGCTATATAAGTTATTCATTCATTCAGTGCCTCCTTACATCTCAGGTGTCCCCAGCCAGCGGAGTGCCTCCTTACATCTCAGGTGTCCCCAGCCAGCGGAGTGCTTCCTTACATCTCAGGTGTCCCCAGCCAGCGAGTGCCTCCTTACATCTCAGGTGTCCCCAGCCAGCGGAGTGCCTCCTTACATCTCAGGTGTCCCCAGCCAGCGGAGTGCCTCCTTACATCTCAGGTGTCCCCAGCCAGCGGAGTGCCTCCTTACATCTCAGGTGCCCCCCCATTGGAGCCCTTCTGTATCCCAACAGCAGTGTCTCCAAGGGGGGAACAAAATAGAGGAGGAGCCGGCCGGCTACAATAGAAATTGAGCTGTGGCAACGCCCACCCCCCATCCCTTTCCATAACAGGTCACAGATGACAGACAGACCGGGGGCGGGGGGTGGGCGGCGCCACAGCTCTATTTCTACTGTAGCAACTTGGCAGGCTCCCTGTCTAATTCGTCTGGTCTTCTAGAAAATGGCGGCCGGAGGAGACAATATCTCAGCCGGCCGCGGACCTCTAGCGGCGGTGGCGGCGGCAGGCAGCGAAAAGCAATATTTGGGAACTAGGACGGGGCCCCACTTGGCTGCAGGCCCCATAGCAAACGCGTGGGTCGCTATGGCGGTAGTTCCGCCACTGATTGATTGGTTATAGCGTCTACAAAATAGGGGATATATTTATGGCATTTTTATTATAAATAATTTTATTATTATCTTTTATTTTACTAGTTATGGCGGCTGTGACGGATCCCGTGCTCAAGATGTCCGCTGTAAATGCTTCCTCTGTCCGGTACCACACAATCCAAGACCCCTTAGCTCACCCAGTCACCAGACAACACCAGTGTAGGGTACATCAGGAATAATTTTTATTTGACATGTCACACACATATATACAGCCAGATGACTAACACCTAACCTAATTAGCATGAGCTAATTATCTAATCATTGACCCAGACTAGTTGACTGAGAGAAGACTTTTCAGGGTAAGACTTTAACCACTTTAAGACCAGCCTCGTTTTGGATTTTAGGTGTTTACATGTTTAAAACAGTTTTTTTGCTAGAAAAAAACTTAGAACCCCCAAACATTATATATTGTTTTTTTTCTAACACCCTAGAGAATAAAATGGCGGTCGTTTCAATACTTTTTTTCACACTGTATTTGCGCAGCGGTCTTACAAGCGCACTTTTTTTTTTGGAAAAAATTCACTTTTTTGAATAAAAAAATAAGACAACAGTAAAGTTAGTCCAATTTTTTTACATATTGTGAAAGATAATGTTACGCCGAGTAAATTGATACCTAACATGTCAAAATTGCGCCCGCTCGTGGAATGGCGTCAAACTTTTACACTCAAAAATCTCCATAGGCGACGTTTAAAAAATTCTACAGGTTGCATATTTTGCGTTACAGAGGAGGTCTACAGCTATAATTATTGCTCTCGCTCTACCGATCGCGGCGATACCTCACATGTGTGGTTTGACCACCGTTTTCATATGCGGGCGCTACTCACGTATGCGTTCGCTTCTGCGCACGAGCTCGTCGGGACGGGGCGCTTTAAAAAAAATTTTTTTTTTTTTTTTTCTTATTTATTTTTCTTGATTTTATTTATTTTTACACTGTTTTTTTTTTAAAAAAATTATTGGCTCACTTTTATTCCTATTACAAGGAATGTAAACAGAAAAAATAGTAATAGAAAAAAGCATGACAGGTCCTCTTAAATATGAGATCTGGGGTCAAAAAGTCCTCAGATCTCATATTTGGACTTCAATTAAAAAAAAAAAAAAAAAAAATGTCATTTAAAAAAATGACATTTGTAAATTTCTCTTTAAGAGGTATGGGGGCGGAAGTGATGTTTTTGACATCGCTTCCGCCCTCCTATGGTATAGAGATGAGTGGCGGCCATCTTAGCGTCACTCATCTCTATGCACATCAGGGGAAAGGACCCGATCGCCTCCGCCGCTGCCGACGGTTCAGGTAAGCGGCGGAAGGCGCGGGAGAGCGGCGGGAGGGGGGGGGGGCACCTCTCCTGCCGCCAATAACGGCGATCTCGCGGCGAATCCGCCGCGATGACCACCATTATCGGACAGCCGACCGGCGCCTGAAGAGATGGATATCTCGGTTGTGGCAGCAGCTGCTGCCGTTACCGAGATATCCCTCTTCAAAAAAGGGACGTACATCGTCGTGCGCCGGTCGGAAAGTGGTTAAGGCATAAACATCAACACAGGGTTAATTAGCACAACAACATTGTAGAATATTCTTACAAGCCAGACTAAACTGAGTTGATGATATTAGTGTGACCAGTCTATTGCTGATATGGCATATACATATCCAGAGTCTATGTGTCTTGGGGGGCCAGCATGGACCTGAATCCAAGTAAAACCAGCTCAGCGGTCCCCAGGCATACAGCTCACAAACAGCACCGTTCCCCCAAATGCCAGGGCCCATAATCACAAGGCAAGAGGCTCGCATTCCGTCCCCTCCAACAGCCTCTGTCCCGGCTAGGTCTGTCACATCGGCGATCATCGATTTTTAGCGAGACTGCGACATTGCGGCGGACAGATCGGACACTTTTGACACTTTTTTGGGACCAGTCACATTTATACAACGATCAGAGCTAAAAATAGCCACTTATTACATAGCTCCCAACTGTCCCTGATTTCGAGAGACTGTCCCTGATTTGGAGCTGATTTTTTGGGGGTTAACTCTCCTTTAAGGGGGTGTGGCAGGAGTCATGTCCTATGCCTACATACGTTTGCTAGTAAGTATCCCTCATTCCCATCTCAAAATGTTGGGAGGTATGTTATTACTGTATAAATGTCACTAGGAATGGGTTAACACTAGGGGCGATCGATGGGTTAAGTGTGTTCCATGGGTGGTGTTTCTAACTGTATGGGGGATGGGCTGCCTGGGAGGAGAGCAATACCGCTGTTCCTAATCACTAGGAACAGCAGACCACTCAGAACTCTGTGGAGCGATCGCAGGTGGCCAGCGGACATTGCAGCTGCTGGCCACACCCATCGGCTCCAGCATAGCGCGCCTCCTATTCTCTTTAAAGCGGCTGACAAACAATGGCGGCGATTCGCCCAGGAGTGCCAACCCTCCGTAGTACAACTGTGGCGGCTGGTCCTTAAGCGGTTAAATGACTTTACTTTTCATAAAGACAATCTACAATAAAGTTGAGGGTTATTTTATAAATCTTTAGGTATTCCACTTTTTCTTTTCAAAATAACGGAAATGGCATCAAAGTGGTATTAACCCCTTCATGCCTAAGCCTTTTTCTGACACTTGTTGCTTACAAGTTAAAATCAATATTTTTTGCTGGAAAATTACTTAGAACCCCCAAACATTATATATATTCTAGAGAATAAAATGGTGATCGTTGCAATATATTATGTCACACTGTATTTTTTTGGAAGAAATGCACTTTCATGAGTTAAAAACAGTAAAGTTAGTCCAATTTAATGTATAATGTGAAAGATATTGTTACGCCAAGTAAATAGATACCTAACATGTCATGCTTTAAAATTGCGCACACTTGTGGAATGGGGACAAACTATAGGACTTAAAAACGGCGACGCTTTAAACATTTCTACAGGTTACCAGTTTAGAAAGGGAAGAGGGGTGAAGATGGACGCTCGCTGCTAGTGGGGATAGCAGTGACATTGCGGGCTTTGGTTTCTGGTAAGTGACACATAATGGGTTACTATGCGATGCATAGTAGCCCATTATGCTTTATCTTTGCAGGGAAATAAAGAGGAAGTAAAACCCACCAGGGTTTACTTCCTCTTTAAGTCTTCGGTAAACCGGAAGTGATGTCATGACATCGCTTTCGGGTTACTAGACCTGAGACCCGATCAAAGCCAATTCCGGCTTTGTTCGGGTCTCCAGCCAGCTGGTGGATGTGCCGGCTGGTCGCTCGAGCCTTCCAGTAGGATGGATGAGCCTGGGCGAGGCGCGGAAGGTGGCGGAAGGGGGGATGCCCCCTGCCGCTGCTTGTAATTAAATCTAAAGGTTTTTTTTTCCTTTTGGGTAAAGGTTTTGCATGTGTAGCGCTACCCCCAGTTAAGAGAGCCGCTGGTTTGTTTTGGGTCCCTGAGTACAGCTCCACCAACCCCCGGCAATTTGGCTCTACCCACTCTGGCACAGTTAGTCAAAGGGTACGTCCCTATGCACATAAAACTTAGCTTATACTCTAAGTGTAATTGGTATGAACTCACAAGCAGACTGCTGAAATAAGAATAACTGGCTTTACTTTTGCAGTAAGGAAAAAGAATAGCAACATGCATTTGAACATATATCTCACAATACTTTAGCAGGTCCCTGCAATATGCACTTTAAACATGTACACAGGTATATGAATCTAACAATGGGGAAACGGAGCGCCAAGCGTGGCGACCGTCTGCTATGCACCCCTGAGGTGCAATAAATCTATCTGCGCCTACCTAACGGACCAGGCCTGATCCCTAGTAATAGAGCTCAGTCCTTGTACTAGTACAGTGTTCTTCACCGGCAATAAATCTGTAGAGGTGGTGCACATGTAGCTTTAAATGGTGTCATTTGTAATCCACAAAAAGTAACATTGCTGCTCTGAGGTAAATTGCGCCTAGGCAGTTCAATAGGCATAAAACTTGTGTGTCAATGCAGGATTGAGCCTACAGGCTCTCTCACCAATCCTTGGGGTACCGTCCTCCGATCCGGTCCCTCTAATGGCGGCTCTGGTCTCTTCAATGGCGGCGTCCGGTCTCCTCAGTCACAGCCCTGCACTCCGGTCATCAGCTCCGTCCGACCGACAGTAAGGGGAAGTCTCCGCTCCGCTGCTGTGGAAAGTGAGGGGTGAGAGTCTCACTCCATCGGCTGCAAGGCCCAGGCTTCAGGCCTTCAGCTCCGGTCCGCACAGGTGTCTCTGCTGGCTGCAATCTTCGCGTCACACGCTCTGTCAGCAGAGGCAGGCCAGTCCTGTCAGGCCTCAGAAGAGGAAGTGTCCCAAGAGGAAGAGGCGGTCTCCGCTCTTCCCTTTTATAATCTCCCCCAGCAGCCTCCCGGGCGGAAGTCAGCAGCCCTGGGGCCTGGGGAATTGTGGGAGATGTAGTCTCTACCAGAAAAAGGGGTAGAACCCCGCTACACACTCCCCCCACTTTAAATCTTTGGTCCCCAAAGATAGTGTTCAAACTACAAACTTTTTCGGGAACAACATTTTCACATAATTTGGACAGAGGAGCTTCCCACCAATTGGCATGAGATGGGGAGCTGTCCTGTCTACAGGTCACTTCAGTGTGTGCGACCTGCTTAACTGTGCCAGAGAGCGAGCTGGGGTTGCCCTCCACTAAATAGACAGCGGAAGGGTCAGGGCTCTCAGCACTTCTCCTTGCTGTGGTAACAGAGTCCTCTGAACTTTCTCCCATCTTGGGGTAAGTTAGCTTCTTGGGAGGCTTCACACTCCTGCGAGCTCTCTGTTCTCTTGGAACTTCTTCAGGAACACATTCTGGCAACATCTCTGGTTCTGGAACATCTTCTTGTTGTTCTGGGTAGAGACCAGGGATATCTTCCCAGCACTCAGGCACATCACTGAGTGGCACAAACTCTGTGGCTTCTGGGTTCAATGTGTTATCTTCCACATCTTCAGTAGGTGGAAGATCTATGGCAGAATTTCCTGGAGTTGAGGAAGGCCATAGCCATTCAAGTTCTCCTCTTTCTTCTTCAGGTTGGGGGTCCTCACCACCCCTAACTTGGGACGTCTGAGACCTAGTGTTAGGCCTGGGGGTATCCAGAATGGAAACAGATTCAGGTACATCTCTTGCTGGAGGCATTCTGACTGCTTCAGTGAGTGGGAGCAAATGATTCCTATGCCAGGTCTTCAAAGGCCCCAACCTTCCTTCTGGTTTCAATTTGTAGACAGGCAATCCTGGAAGTTTCCTACAGATGATATATGGCTCTGATCTCCATCTATCAGCAATCTTGTGTTTCCCAGGGATCCCTAGATTGCGTAGCAGTACACGGTCCCCAGGCTGTAGGTCCTGTACTCTAACTTTCAAATCAAAGTTCCTCTTATTTCGGGCCCCCCTCTGGTCAGAGGCCGCTTGAGCTTTCTCGTAAGCTATCTTCAAACTGCGCCTCAGTCTGTCCACATATCCTTTGTGGGAGGCAGCAGAGGCATGGTCTAAAGAAATGCCGAAGGCCAAATCCACTGGCAATCTTGCTTCTCTCCCAAACATAAGTCGGTAAGGGGAAAAACCTGTCACATCACTTGTGGTGCAATTGTAGGCATGCACTAGAGCTGAAATGTGTTGGCTCCAGTGTTGCTTCTTCTCGGTCTCTAAAGTTCCCAACATGTTCAATAGGGTCCTGTTGAACCTTTCAGGCTGGGCATCACCTTGAGGGTGATATGGTGTGGTTCTAGTCTTCTCTACTCCCAGAGAATCTAGTAGCTTCCTGATCAGGCGACTCTCAAAGTCCCTTCCTTGGTCTGAATGGATTCTCTGTGGCAGTCCATAGTGAACAAAGTACTTCTCCAAGAGTACCTTGGCTACTGTAGAGGCCTTCTGGTCCTTGGTTGGGAAAGCCTGAGCATAACGAGTGAAATGGTCGGTTACCACCAGAACATTTCCCAATCCGCTCAAATCGGGTTCAAGGCAGAGAAAATCAATGCATACCAGATCCATTGGGCCTTCACTTTGCAGATGGCCCATTGGGGCAGCTTGATGGGGTAAAGTCTTTCTCTGAATGCATCTTGCACAGGAATGGCAATACTCCTCCACTTCGGCCCTCATGCAGGGCCAGTAAAACCGGTCTCTGACAAGTTGGAAGGTTCTCTCTGCTCCCAAGTGACCATGCTGGTCATGTAAGGCAATCAGCACAGTCTCTCGATGCTTTTCCGGGAGAAACAACTGCCACTTGTCTTCTGGTCCATCAGAGGGGCCCCTTCGGTAGACTACCCCCTGATGCACCTGTGACTTGTCCAATTCTCTCCTCAATTGGCGAGCTTCTTTAGAAGGGTGAAGGCGAAGTCCCTCTGGACTCTGGTCTTCCAGGGCTTCCAGGACCAATTTCCCCATGGGGTCTTCCAATTGGTCACACCTTAACTCCTTCTTGGACAGCTTCGGCAGACACTCTTCTGCCAGTTGAGTTACCCCACAGTAACACTTTGGGACTCCCACTGTGGTAACTCCTATCTCTTCAGCTCTGGATCCTCCTCTGGCTTGGAGTTCAGCCCCCTGACAAAGGGCTCGCACTCCATCTGGTGCCACTTGGGTCCAGTCTTCCCAGTCATCGACCATGACATGGGATCTTCGGGACAGGGCATCTGCATCCCTATTTCCAGCCCCTGGTCTGTACTTGAGGCTGAAATTGAATCCAGACAACGCCGCCAACCATCTGTGTCCAGTTGCATCCAGCTTGGCGGTGGTGAATAGATAAGTCAAGGGGTTGTTATCTGTCTTTACAGTAAACTCGGCCCCATACAAGTAGTCTCTCAACTTGTCAACAACTGCCCATTTGAGGGCTAAGAACTCCAACTTGTGGGTGGGATAGTTCTTCTCGGAGGGGGTCAGGCTCCGGCTCACATAAGCCACTGGTCGTAGCTGGTCTTCATGCTCCTGGTAGAGTACTCCACCCAGGCCCTCATGGCTGGCATCAACATGTAGCTCATAGGGTCTAGTGGGATCAGCGTAGGCCAAAACTGGGGCTGTGGTGAGACTTCTCTTCAAGGTTCTGAAAGCCTCTTCACACCTTGAATTCCACTGGTCTTGGACTGATTCACTGGACCTCCTAGGCCCCATTCCATCCTCCTCTCCTTCTGTCTTCAGCAGCTCGTTGAGGGGTTTGGCAATGCGGGCAAATCCATCCACAAACCTGCGGTAGTAGGAGCAGAACCCCAAGAAAGACCGAAGTTCTGTAACTGTTGTGGGCCTTGGCCACGAAGTAACTGCCTCCAGCTTCTCAGGGTCTGTGGCCACTCCTTTTTCAGACACTATGTGTCCCAGATAGTTCACAGAAGACTGATAGAACCGACACTTCTCTGGAGAAAGTTTAAGTCCCTCTTCACTGAGCCTCTTCAGTACTTTCTCCAGCCTGGCTTCATGTTCTTCCAAAGTCTTTCCAAAGACAATGACATCGTCCAGATACACAAGGACTTCTATGAGGTTCATGTCTCCAACAGTCCTTTCCATTAGGCGTTGAAACGTAGCAGGAGCTCCAGATAGGCCCTGAGGCATCCTGTTGAACTCAAAGAATCCCACTGGGTTATGAAGGCAGTCTTTTCTCTATCTTCTGGATGCATGGGGATTTGATAATACCCACTCTTGAGGTCCATCACACTGAACCACTTAGCTCCAGATAAACTCTGCAAGGCATCTTCTATCCTTGGCGTGGTGTACTGGTCAGGAATGGTCCTCCTGTTGAGAGTTCTGTAGTCAATGCAGAGTCTCAATGACCCATTCTTCTTTCTGACTACCACAATTGGGGAGGCGTAGGGGCTTCTGGACTCCCTAATCACTCCCGTCTTCTTCAATTCCGCAAGCTGCTCCCTCAGATCCTCCAGATCTGCTAGCGGGACTCGCCTCACTCTTTCTCTGAATGGCTTGTCCTCTTGCATGCGGATTCGGTGGGTGGCACTCTTCGCACACCCCACATCAAACTCATCTTTGGAGAAAATCTTCTCCCATCTGGTCAGCTGGGCCTTGGCTCTCTCTTTCCAAGCTCCAGGTAGGTTTGGGTTTTCCATGGAGAGTTTCTTCCAAACATCTTCACTTTCACCCGTCCCCTTCACTTCTGACCAGCCAACTGGGACAGCAGGACTCACCTGTCCCAGAAGCATCCTGGCAGGGATCTCCACGGGCCGCTCCGTGGGGTTCCTCACACTGACAGGGACTCTTCCTTTAGCCTTCTTCAGGTCCTTCAGTGAAATTACTTCTGGTATCACCTCCAGACCTGAGTGACCCTCCATTGGGTCAGGTTCCAACATCACAAAGGGGCCAGGCTGCTCCCAAGTAAGTTTCACCGTGGCTCTCATGCAGGTCACCTCTCCAGGCTGTAACACTGCTCCTTCTTTTCCAAGCCTCCATACCCTTCCTATCCCCTCACTTGGGGTCTTCTGCTCTAGGACCAACCGCTGATAGGCTGCCTTCAGCATGGGATGGATCTTGGGAGCTGAAAGATTCTCTTTCTTCACCAGGGGGGTCAGAAGCCTTCTGACTAGGTCCGTGTTCGTCCCTATAATCAGGGACGTCTTGCTGGTTCCTGGTGGGCGGGGACACACCACTGCTAAGGTGTCGAACACTTCAGACTTCCCAGCTACAGATGGGTCAAACGTCAATCTGATGGGTAAGTATCCATCATAGGGGAAACTCTGAGTTCCCAATCCCCTTATCTCCAACTCTTCTATCTTCTGTATTGGCAGATGACTCAGGTATCTGTCATAGAAGTCCCTGTACAACAGGGTCACTTGTGCTCCAGTATCCAAGAGGGCCTTTGTGTACACTCCTTCCACCTGGATGGGTACAGTAGGGGATGGACCAACTAGCTCCTCTGGGTAGGGCCTAGTTGATGCTGTCCTCTTCTTTGGACTCTTTGCTTTGCCAGCACTTGATTTGCACTTGCTCCTTTCTTGAGCCTGGTATGCATTGACTTTCTCCCTCTTAGTGGGAGTGTGAACCCGTTGAGGGATATTGTTATCTCTCACTTTGAAGAGTTCACGCTTGGGGGTGCTGTGTCTCTCCGGAGGGGTCTTGCCCCCTTTCTCTGGAGTGCACCTTGGTTGAGGATCCCTGGGCCCCTTCTGAGGGGTTTGGTCTCCTCGCTTTCTCTTCCTGTTACGCTTCTTGGAGCTCACTGAAGGTGATGGGCACCCGGTTGACTCCTTCACCGGGGCCCTTTGGCGTTTCCCGCCGGCTGGCGGCTTTCTGCCTTCTTCTTCTTGGGACTGGAACATATAGCTGCAATATGACCAATTCCTCCACAATTAAAGCAAATCATCTCACTGTGGTCAGGTGGGGGTGCTGGTGCTGGAACAGCTGGAAACAATTCCCTCCTGGTTGTTTCCTTCTTGGGACTGGGCGTCTCTTTCGCCACTAGAGATGTCAGTATCTCCATCATCTGGGACATCTGCAACTTCAGGGCATCTACCTCTGTGTCTCTTTCAGGGGTTAAGGCCGACCTGACCGTGGCCACTGTAGACTTTGTAGACCCCATCACTTGCTTCTCCCTTTTCTCTTCCAACATGGCCTCTTCTTCTCTGACCATTCGGATGAGGTCAGGGTAGTCCAGGCTCTTCCCATCCTGGCGGGTACGTAGAATTAGTGCGACAGGGTCCAAGGGTTGGGCTCCCCTCATCACCTGCTGGGCACGGGCTTCATCTACCTTCCCTGGATCTATCCCCTTCTTCAGGATAATCCTATGCAGGATCTTGTCTATGCGTCCCATGTACTCTGACAGCTTCTCCCCTGTCTTCTGGTAACAGTGTTCCAGTTGATAGGTAAGTTCTGTGACTTTTTCTGTCCCACCAAACACACCTTCCAGGATGTCTATGTAGTCCTGGGCAGTGCAATCCTTTTTGCTTGTCTTCAGATTGCGTATGGCCTCTAGGGCAGGTCCTTTTAGGCTTTCAACAATCCTTTGCTTCTTTCTGCCTTCTGAGACCTCCCATTCTTCTAGGGCCTGCGTGGCACCATCTAACCACTCTTCAAATCCCTCTTCTCCCGAGGGTACAGGTGTCCTCCCTGAAAACATCCGGAGTTTCCTGTATCCCGACATTGGGTAATCCCCGGGGTCTCTTCTGCACTGGGTTACAATTTCCCCTAGAACAGCACACAGTTCTGCACTGAGAGTAGTGTGTGTGGGTGCGGGACTTTCCGCGCCCTTCTGCTCCTCCTTCTTTGGGGATAGAATGGCTTTCATAGGAGAGTAGTCTCCCTTGCGCGGCAGCGCATGCAGCAATTGGTAGTGCTGACCATTTGGTGCCTGTATGCTCTGGCTCCTGAACTGCTCTGGAGTCTCTTCCTTCCACTCTATTAAGGCGTATGTGTACCCAGCATCATTTCTCATGTCCATTATCCATGACTTCTGGCATGGGGATAATGACATTATGAGCTGCTTCACTGCCTCTCTCTGCCATATCCCTGGCAGTTCAATGACTGCTGCTGCGGCTGGGTCAGCGGCCCATGTTGCGGACCACCGTCCCACTTCTATTGGGTCCATGCCGGCACCTTCTGGCGGCTTTTCCCGCTGACTCAGGATCCCGGATTACGAGCCCCCACGTGTAGCGCTACCCCCAGTTAAGAGAGCCGCTGGTTTGTTTTGGGTCCCTGAGTACAGCTCCACCAACCCCCGGCAATTTGGCTCTACCCACTCTGGCACAGTTAGTCAAAGGGTACGTCCCTATGCACATAAAACTTAGCTTATACTCTAAGTGTAATTGGTATGAACTCACAAGCAGACTGCTGAAATAAGAATAACTGGCTTTACTTTTGCAGTAAGGAAAAAGAATAGCAACATGCATTTGAACATATATCTCACAATACTTTAGCAGGTCCCTGCAATATGCACTTTAAACATGTACACAGGTATATGAATCTAACAATGGGGAAACGGAGCGCCAAGCGTGGCGACCGTCTGCTATGCACCCCTGAGGTGCAATAAATCTATCTGCGCCTACCTAACGGACCAGGCCTGATCCCTAGTAATAGAGCTCAGTCCTTGTACTAGTACAGTGTTCTTCACCGGCAATAAATCTGTAGAGGTGGTGCACATGTAGCTTTAAATGGTGTCATTTGTAATCCACAAAAAGTAACATTGCTGCTCTGAGGTAAATTGCGCCTAGGCAGTTCAATAGGCATAAAACTTGTGTGTCAATGCAGGATTGAGCCTACAGGCTCTCTCACCAATCCTTGGGGTACCGTCCTCCGATCCGGTCCCTCTAATGGCGGCTCTGGTCTCTTCAATGGCGGCGTCCGGTCTCCTCAGTCACAGCCCTGCACTCCGGTCATCAGCTCCGTCCGACCGACAGTAAGGGGAAGTCTCCGCTCCGCTGCTGTGGAAAGTGAGGGGTGAGAGTCTCACTCCATCGGCTGCAAGGCCCAGGCTTCAGGCCTTCAGCTCCGGTCCGCACAGGTGTCTCTGCTGGCTGCAATCTTCGCGTCACACGCTCTGTCAGCAGAGGCAGGCCAGTCCTGTCAGGCCTCAGAAGAGGAAGTGTCCCAAGAGGAAGAGGCGGTCTCCGCTCTTCCCTTTTATAATCTCCCCCAGCAGCCTCCCGGGCGGAAGTCAGCAGCCCTGGGGCCTGGGGAATTGTGGGAGATGTAGTCTCTACCAGAAAAAGGGGTAGAACCCCGCTACACCTATTACACTTACCCGAGCCCCCTTTCGATCCAGCAATGTGCACCAGAGCCCCCTTTCGATCCAGCAATGTGCACAAGAGCCTCGACTCTCCAGGGGCTTTTTCTTCTCCTTGGCTGAGGCAGCCATTGGCTCCCACTGCTGTCAATCACAGCCAGTGAGATAATGAGGAGAGATAGGGGTCGGACTGAGTTGCGGCTCTGTGTGTGAATGGACACGCAGAATCATGGCTGGGGAACAAGCCTGCATGCTGTGGGGGCACTCGGCAGGAGGGAGGGGCCAAGAGTGCCAGCGAGGGACACCAGAAGTGGAGGATCGGGGCTGCTCTGAGCAAAACCACTGCACAGAACAGATGAGTATAACATGTTTGTTATTTTTTTTAAAAGAAAGCCTTTTAATATCACCACTATTCAAGTGGTTTGTCTCATCCATGTAAACTGATACATTACACTGGAGAGTGTGTGCTTTTGAAAATAAGTAATTGCTAGCTGGATTACCAGATAAGAAAATAGAAGAAAAAAAGCCTAAAAAAGAAAACAAATGCTGCTATCACATCCAGGGCCGTATTTAACGCAGGGCAAAAGGTGCAGCTGCCCTGGGCCCTGTCATCACTGTAGGACCCAAATCAGCTGCCACTTAAGCCCTACGTTGCCTGCAGTTTTTCTGGAGTAGCGGGTGCAGCCGATCCCCCCCGATCTCCCAAACGGTGGCCACATTATGACAGGAGAGCAGACAGCTGCAGGCTTTGTTTGTTTGAGCCCGCTTCTCCCGCTTCTCCCTCTGTCAGGAGCTGTGGACCGGAGTGACAGGGAATAACAGAGAGGTGCTCCGTGTTCCTCTCACCCCACCTGACAGACCTGTGTAGCACACAGCCGAGTAAAGTGTTGTGGCTGTGTGCTATGGGTCTGATAGGCGGAGACTGTACTGTGTTGCACCGCTGTGTCATCAGGTGAGAAAGAACACTGTGTGGAGAGAAGGGGAAGGGGATTCGCATGTGCAGAGAATTGAGGGTACAGAGGTGAACGTGGATGGGGGGTTACAGAGGGGGACGAAAGGATACAGTGGTGAACATGGATGGGGGTGTACAGAGGTGGAGGGGGGGTACAAAGGTGGACAGAGGATACAAAGGTGGACATGGGGGGGTACAGAGGTGGATGGAAGGATACAGAGGTGAACGTGGATGTGTCTCCCCTATCTCTCTCCCCATCATCCTGGACCTCCCTATCTCCCCCCCCCCCCATCATCCTGGACTCCCCTATCCCCCCCTATCATCCTGGACTCCCCTATCCTTCAGCAGCATATAACTGACACTGTGGTCGAATGAGGGTGTGGCTACAGAAGGGGTGACTGTGGACAAGGAGCTGGAGAAATAGGCCGCTTTGGCAGCTGCGTTGGAAGGCAAACTACTCTGAGCCTGGATGACAGAGGATGAGGAGGATGAGGGTAGCTTTGTTATCCACTCCACCAACTATTCTGCATGTTGTAGCTCAATAACATGACAAGCAGCAGCAAAAAAGGACAAGCCTGCCCCACGGCCATTGGCAGAGGGTGCATCATGTCCACGACCACCACTGTTGACTGTAGACACAGAGGCTGCTTGCCCTCTTTTAGTGGTCTGCGAGATTCTGCCTCTCCTTGGTGGCCTTCCGGACATGATGTATTTTTTGTTTTGCAACACCACACTACACTGTATTAGATACTGTGTACACTGCCTGAAGTGTATTAGAAAGTGTACAACCGCTGCACTGTATTGTATACTGTGTACACCACCTGAAGTGTATTAGAAAGTGTACAACGGCTGTATTAGATTTGAAGGCTCCGATGTTGTTTTCCAGGTTGAGAAAGGGAGTAACGTAAGCCTAGAGAGAGGGGGTGCCACAGAAGGACAAGAAACTGGCAGGTGTGTTTCACAGCAGGGCCCGTTCCTGCGCCCAACAAGAGTATCTGTGAGGGGTTACAGTGTTGTGGCACCACCACCACCCAAGGCTCAATTTTTCTGGCTCTGTTTAACAGGGGCGTGTAATTTCAATTTTTGATATAATATTTCACAGCAGGGCCCGTTCCTGCGTCCAACACGAGTATCTGTGAGGGGTTACAGTGTTGTGGCACCACCACCCAAGGCTCCCCTGTTTAACAGGGGCATGTAATTAAAATTTTTGATATAATATTTCAACGCAGGGCCCGTTCCTGCACCCAACAAGAGTAACTGTAAGGGCTTCCAGTGTTCTGGCGCCACCAAAACCAAAGGCACAATTTTTCTGCCCCTGTTTAATAGGGGCATGTAATTACAATTCTTGATATAATATTTTCACAGCAGGGCTGTTCCTGCACCTACCAAGAGTAACTGTGAGGGCTTACAGTGTTCTGGTACCACCAACACCTAAGGCCCAATTTTCTGCAGAGTATATAGGGCAGGCCGTATAGTATATATATTGCTGTTCAGAGTATATATTGCCTGGGTGCCTGGGGGACCCCCACCCCATTTTTTTTTAAAATTTTGTTGCGGGGTTCCCCTTAATATCCATACCAGACCTGAAGGGCCTGGTATGGATAGTGGGGGGATATCCACGCCATTTTTGTGGGTATTTTTATCTATATTGCTGGGATCCAACAATACATTACAGCCGTGAGCAGTTTTAAATTACTTTTTTCCTTTAGAAATGTAATTTTGCTGTGGTACTGTTCTAAACACGGGGAAAATTTGCTACTTTACAGGCATACTATAGACACCCCATGCACAATATTTAAAGGAATATTTAATTTTTATTGGTTCACTTTAAGCATTATTAAAATCACTGCTCGTGAAAAAAAGTTTTTTAAAACTTTTTTTTTTGCATTGATACATGTCCCCTGGGGCAGGACTTGGGTCCCCAAACACTTTTTATGGCAATAACTTGCATATAAGCCTTTAAAATTAGTACTTTTGATTTTTCACTTTGTGTTCCATAGACTGTAACGGTGTTCGCGTGTTTGTACAAATTTTTTGTCTGTTCGCATTTACTGGTGCGAACCGAACCGTGGGGGGGGGGGGGGGTGTTTCGGCTCATCCCTATTGGTAAGCTGCGATATAATAAATGTTTTTGGGTTTAATACTGCCTTAATGGATTAGGTGCTTCAATAACAATTCATTACAGCTGTGTGGTGTTCTTTATATTCAAAAAGTACAGCAGTGACTTCATGCATTGAGGAACTATCTGCTAGCAAGGATAAACAGCAATTGACTAACTAACTCAGTCAATGATGTAAGACTACGGAGCTGATTTACAAAGGCTGGAGCAGAAGGATTACACCAAACTGCAATCAATTTAGAGGCTAGTTGGCATAAAGCAGTTTTTAGTATGTACAGTAACCCTACAATGTTTTTGGCCTTCCTCCACCCGCTGCTTCCATAATGAACAACTGATTATATGCAAGCTGCAAAAAAGGCTCTGCTATGACCGGGCCATTATTATGAGGTTGCCTATTCTTTAATTTTCAGAATAAGCCAAGGAATCTAACTAGTTTGTCCAGTAACCAATTAAATGTCAAATGTGGAGGTGATCTTGCAGTGTTTGAGAACTTTTTTTGAATGTGTCTTGCTATCAGCTGGTGACTGTTTGTAAATATGGAACATTGGTATATTTAACCACCTGATTACTTTGCACATAAACCCCCCTCGTGACCAGACCAATTTACATGCTTTTGGCGCTGACGCACTTTGAATGACAATTGCGCGGTCATACAACACTGTACCCAAATGAAATTTTTATAATTTTTTTCCCACAAATAGAGCTTTTATTTGGTGGTATTTAATCACAGCTGAGGCTTTTATTTTTTGCTAAACAAACAAAAAAAGATGGAAAAAAAAAAAATCATGTTTAATAGTTTGTTATAAAATTTTGCAAACAGGTAATTTTTCTGCTTCATTGATATGCGCTGATGAGGCGGCACAGGTGGGCACTGATAGGCTGCACTGGTTGGCACTGATAGACTGCACTGGTGGGCACTGATAGGCTGCACTGGTGGGACAGATAAGTCGGTACTGATGGGGACAGCAAAGATGGCACTGATGGGCACGGATGGGTGGCACGGATGGGTGGCACGGATGGGTGACACGGATGGGTGGCACGGATGGGTGGCACCGATGGGCACTGATGGATGACACTGATGGGCACTGATAGGTGGCACTGATGGGCACTGATGGGCACTGGTAGGTGACACAGATGAGCACTGGTAGGTGACACAGATGAGCACTGGCAGGTGACACTGATGTGCAGCACTGGCACTGTGGGCACTGAGAGATGGCACTGTGGGCACTGACAGATGGCACTGTGGGCACTGGTAGACGGCACTTTAATGGGGCAAAGGTGGGCACCATGGATTGGGCACATTGCAGTGAGAGGGACTGATGTCCCTCTCACTGCCGCCGGTGATCGGCTTTTTTTTTCTCGATTACCGGCTCTGTTATTATCACATGATCAGCTGTCATTGGCTGACAGCTGATCACGTGGTAAGGGGTCGGGATCGACCCCTTCCTCGGATCTGTGATCCAGCGAGTCTCACAGACGTCGTTCCGGCACATTAGATCCGCGCTGTAGCCGTCATTCGGCTATAGCGCGTATCTCAGGTAGTTAAAAAAAACAACCAAATAATCTATTTTTAAATATTAAATTGATTTTTTTATGAAATTATTATGTTTTAAATAGATAACATATACATAGCAAAGCAAAATCAGAGGGGCACAAAAAAAGGGATATTTTTTAGCGAACTATTGTAATGTAAGGCAGCTCGTGGTGTATGCATTTAAGTCAGGATATTTACTTTTAAAGTTTAAAATGCGGGAAAGGTTCACTTTAAATTAAGAATTGTGACCTTGCCTTTCTGAGGAACAGGTTTTTCTCACTTTAATCTTTTCATATTGCAGATTTCATATTAACATTTCTTTTTAAGCCAAACCATATTAGATCTTTAATTAATAGCACATCTGTATGCCTCTTTCAATACAGCCCTTTGTTAAGAAGTTGTACTTTATTTTATATCAAACCTTGACATCACCAAGAACATACAAAGAGATTATGTAAAATGTGACTTTACAATGCGGGATGTGTATTCCAAGCACTGGCATGATGAAAAAAACAAATCCCTTCGGCCTTGATTTTCCATGTTTGTTTAATGAAAGGCTGACATTCTTATGATCGGGACACTGGCTGCGTACAGACAGTTGACGTTCCATATTATCTTAAAAGGGATCTGTAAACAAATACATACAAAGACTTTCAGGAGATTACTAAGGGTCAATATTCTAGCTCGAAATTACACAATGCAATAATTGGGCCTCTTTTACCACTCTTAGCACCAGCAGTGCTCAGTTTTGAGCAATATGTAGTCTTCCAGTGCCCAGTTGGCAGCCCTTGACCCTGAAAAATATACATCTAAAGAATGTTTCCCTTAACTAACAGCACTATGCATGGATAGAGAATTATTATTATTATTATACAAGATTTATATAGCACCAACAGTTTGCACAGCACTTAACAATATGAAGGCAGACATTAATGTTACATTACAATTTGGTACAAGAGGAATCAGAGGGCCCTGCTTGTTAGAGCTTACAATCTAAGAAATCTTCTGTAACAGCACCCCACTAGTCTTATAATTCGCAGTGTGAGTGTTGTCAGCTCACAGAAATCTAGCATTAGCAAAAATGTCTAGTGACCTCATGTTTTAGGATAAAATGGAAGCACAAAGAAGACCAAAGTACTGCAATAACAGGGGATCCCTGCCCCCAACCTCCCCCCCCCCCCCCCCCTCTCATTCTCACTCTTTTCTTGTTTTACCCTTCTTTGTACACTATATTACCAAACGTATTGGGATGCCTGCTTTTGCATGTACATGGACTTTAATGGCATCCCTTAGTCCTTAGGATTCAATATTGAGTTGGCCCACCCTTTGCAGCTATAACATATACAACTCTCCTGGGAAGGCTGTCCACCAGGTTTAGAAGTGTGTCTATGGGAATGTTTGAGCATTCTTCAAGAAGCACATTTGTAATGTCATGCACTGATGTGGACAAGAAGGCCTGGCTCACAGTCTCTGCTCTAATTCATCCCAAAAGGTGTTCTGCTGGGTTGAGGTCAGGACAGTGCAGGCCAGTCAAGTTCCTCCACCTCAAACTCACTCATCCATGTCTTTATCGACCTTGCTTTGTGCACTGGTGCATAGTCATGTTGGAACAGGAAGGAGCCATCCCCAAACTGTTCCCACAAAGTTGGGAGCATGAAATTGTCCAAAATGTCTTGGTATGCTGACGCCTTAAGAAATCTCTTCACTGAAACGAAGGGGCCAAGCCCAACCCCTACAAAACAATCCCACACCATGTGCACAAAGCAAGGTGCATAAAGACATGGATGAGCAAGTTTTGGGGTGGAGGAACTTGACTGACCTGAACAAAGAATGGTCAAACATTCCCATAGACACAATCCCAAACCTTGTGGACAGCCTTCCCAGAAGAATTAAAGCTGTTATAGCTGCAAAGACTAAGACTGGGATGCGATTAAAGTTCATGTGCGTGTAAAGGAAGGTGTCCCAATACTTTTGGTAATATAGTGTATAGCCCTCAACTTGCTGAGAAAGCCTAGTTTGCTCCAGATCATGTGACTGACAGTCCATCTGTCTTGAGAGATGAAGTCTAGATGCCTTGCAGTTCTCACTATTTACTGTTCTGTGGACCTGTTTGTGATTCTCCACCTAATAGCCACTTGAATGTCATTGTTGCTTACCATTTATACTGCTTTGTTATTGGGTACACTCTGGAGGAAACATTTAAATAAAAAAATAAAATAAAATAATGGGGCGATTACAATGGATTAACCCAGAGTAATGATCTGCTCTAATATCAGACCGCATGCAGCATGTTCCTTCTGTGTTTGCCTCTCTTTGAGCTCACTGCTGTATGTGCTTATTGCAGTAAATTTTGTCTGTCTGTTCTGTAGGGTTATATACAGTATTTTTAACAGATTATGGGCCCAGGTATTGCCCAGGGATAGTCCAGACATATACACAGACACCCAGAGAAAAGCTGAGAACTCAGTCATAGCCAGCTACAGCAAATAGTGCAAGTTACAACAGAAAGAAGACTGCAACAGAATAACAGAAAATGCCGGGGACCATTCCAAAGCTATTTTTACAAGCAGGAGTAATCAAAAGTTACCATAAACATTTCATTTCAGTTAATGCTGGTCTAAGAGGACACACTAACCAGTGAAGGTGCTGTTCTGGAATGGGTGTGTAAGCCTTCATTGCTGCTGCCTGGTTGCTGGAGCTCTTTTGGTTGCCCATTCTGAGAGGGACCTCTGTGCCTTCCTGAGACGCTGAATTGGCTTTGTAAAAAGGAGTGCATGTTGACCACTCTTACTAGGATGTCACACTCCATCCAGTAAGCATGAGAGGGAAGGGTGTCACTTGTGGAGTCTCTTGTTTCCATCACGGATGTGGGATCATGGAAATTTATGTTTTTATTTTTTTCTGGACTTTGTTTGCTCACTTTTAATATTTCAATTTTTTTACCTAACGGATTTCTAAAGTTCAATTGCATGTGTTATTTGAGCACTAGAGCGCTGCACTATTGCTTTACCAATAACAGAAAATGGCCAGTAACACAGCTGCAACAAAGCTTTCCATTGCAAATCTGACAAACCAGAATTACCAGTCTTGGAAAATCAATATGAAAATGCTGCTAATAAGAGAAGGTACTGTACTTGGAAATGTATAAATGAATTCAGGCCAGAACAGCTTTCAAATGAGTGGATAGAGAAAGACCAAAAAAGCTCAGAGCACAATCTCTCTTAGCATAGAAAATTATCAAATCATTCATATATGCAAGTGTGAAACTGCTAAAGAAATGTGGGATGGATTACATGAAAGGGCTAATCCCAACAATAAACTGTGTTTTATTAGAAAGCTATACCAAACCAGGTTGATGAAAGATCCAAACAACACAAAACAATCTCCTGCGCTCAGGAGCTTTATTCCATATGTAAGTGGTGTAGCCAACCCTTTGGATAGAATAAGGAAAGTCAAAGGTATTGCTGCCCTCTTCAGAACAATGGGTGTCCTTAGAGCTGAAACATATAGAAAAAACAGGGAGGGTGAACCGACCTTGCGCATTACCAAAGATAAAATGTATTTAAATAGTAAAAGCAAGAGTCATATTCCCAAACAAACGTTAAAAGAAAGGCTTAACATTGCTCCAAGAATTCGGAACCGTGTCTTCTGGACACCTGCAACCTGGACCAGGTATTATGAGGAACCAGAAAATAAAAGATTTTCAAGTTGCAGCACTATTGCTAAGTGGCTTACCAGAAAGTTATGAAATGCAATTTTAAAGCAGAAGACCAATGAAATTATGATTAAAGTTAAAACATATTTTAAACTGTGTTATGTGACCTTAAAGGTAAAGCAATACATATAAATGCCCATTAAATGTATGTGCTTGGGTTACTACAGCCCTAGCTAAGTCTTTGACTTGCACCACAGCTTGGTCCAAAATATACCATTGGTTGAACTAGATGGACTTGTGTCATTTTTTAACCAGACTAACTATGTAACTACGTAACCACTCCAGCCTCCTGATTGGATAATAAAAGAGCAGCAACACATTGATAAGTCAACCTTCTTCTTACGTGTTATGCACTAGTCAATATGTTTTCTAGCAATTAGTGATTGGTTTCCTATATCCATCATGAACCCATAATGACTTTGTTTTCTACTCCAGAAGCCGTGTGCTGGTAGCATTCACTGATGCTCCATCTGATGCTCCATCTTAACTTTCCCTATATGCCTAATGAAACCCTGAAATCCCAACACACACACTAGCACTGTAACACTGTAACACTAGTCCCTGTAACCAGTGGCGGCCTGTCCATTAGGGGTGCACGTGTCCCCTATTCATGCATCCGGCCACCTGATCTACATTATCTCACAAAAGTGAGTACACCCCTCACATTTTTGTAAATATTTTATTATATCTTTTCATGTGACAACACCTAAGAAATTACACTTTGCTACAATGTAACGTAGTGAGTGTACAGCTTTTATAACAGTGTAAATTTGCTGCCCCCTCAAAATAAATCAACACACAGCCATTAATGTCTAAACCACTGGCAACAAAAGTGAGTACACCCCTAAGTGAAAATGTCCAAATTGGGCCCAAAGTGTCAATATTTTGTGTGGCCACCATTATTTCCCAGCACTGCCTAAACCCTCTTGGGCATGGAGTTCACCAGAGCTTCAAAGGTTGCCACTGGAGTCCACTTCCATTCCTCCATGACGACATCACAGAGCTGGTGGATGTTAGAGGCCTTGCGCTCCTCAGCCTTCCACTTGAGGATTCCCCCTCAGATGTTTAATAGGGTTCAGGTCTGGAGACATGCTTGGCCAGTCCATCAACTTTACCCTCAGCTTCTTTAGCAAGGCAGTGGTTGTCTTGAAGATGTGTTTTGGGTCATTATCATGTTGGAATACTGCCCTGGGGCTAAGTCTCCGAAGGGAAGGGATCATGCTCTGTTTCAGTATGTCACAGTACATGTTGGCATTCATAGTTCTTTCAATGAACTGTAGATCCCTGGTGCCGGCAGCACTCATGACACCATGACATTCCCACCACCATGCTTGACTTTAGGCAAGACACACTTGTCTTTGTACTCACCTGGTTGCCGCCACACATGCTTGACACCATCTGAACCAAATAAGGACACAGGACAGGTTTCCAGTAATCCATGTCTGCTTGTCTTCAGAAAACTGTTTGCAGGCTTTCTTGTGCATCATCTTTAGAAGAGGCTTCCTTCTGGGACGACAGCCATGCAAAACAATTTGGAAATTTTTTACTTGGGGGTGTACTCACTTTTGTTGCCAGCAGTTTAGACATTAATGGCTGTGTGAGTTATTTTGAGGGGACAGCAAATGTATACTATGTTATACAAGCTGTACACTCACTACTTAACATTGTAGCAAAGTGTAATTTCTTCAGTGTTGTCACATGAAAATATATAATGCAATAATTCATATAGGTGTTTTTTTTTTAACCACTTCAATACTGGGCACTTAAACACCTTCCTGCCCAGACCAATTTTGAGCTTTCAGCGCTCTCACACTTTGAATGACAATTGCGCGGTCATACTACACTGTACCCAAATAAAATTTTCATCATTTATTTCCCACAAATAGAGCTTTCTTTTGGTGGTATTTGATCACCTCTGCGGTTTTTATTTTTTGCTAAACAAATAAAAAAAGACCGAAAATTTTGAAAAAAAATATGTTTTTTTTGTTTCAGTTTCAAAACTTTGTAAATAAGTAAGTTTTCTCCTTCACTGATGGGCACTGATGGGGCTGCACTGATGGGCACTGATAAGGCAGCACTGATGGGTACCGATGAGGTGGCACTGAGGTTGCATTGATGGGCACTGATATGTGGCACTGATAGGCGGCACTGATGGGTGACACGGATGGGCGACACGGATGGGCACTGATAGGTGGCACAAATTGGCACTGATAGCTGGCACGGATTGGCATGGATAGGCGGCACGGATGGGCATGGATAGGCGGCACAGATGGGCATGGATAGGCGGCACAGATGGGCATGGATGGGCACTGATAGGTGGCACGGATAGGCACTGATAGGCATCCATCAATACAAAACAATGCTGCCAATCAGTGCCAAACAATAATGCATGCCAATCAGTGATGCCCATTGTGGGCACTGATTGGCATCCATTGTGGGCACTGATTGGCATCCATTGTGGGCACTGTGTGTCATCCCTGGTGGTCTAGGGTGGCATACCTTGTGCTGCGCATCCCTGGTGGTCTGGTGGCCTCCCTGGTTGTCCAGTGTGGGCATCCTCGGGGGGGCTGTGCTGATAATCATTCAGCACAGACACCCCCTGTCAGAGGAGCAGCCGATCGGCTCTCCTCTACTCGCGTCTGACAGACGCGAGTGAGGAAAAGCCGATTACCGGCTCTTCCTATTTACACTGTGATCAGCCGTGATTGGACACGGCTGATCACGTGGTAAAGAGTCTCCGTCGGAGACTCTTTACCAAGATCGTAGTTGCGGGGTGTCAGACTGACACCCCGCAACAACGATCGCCGCGATGCGCGCCCCCGGGGGCACGCAGCGGCTCAAAATCCTGAGGACGTCCTATGACGTCCGGTCAGGATTTGACAACCACTTTGCCGACGTCTATTCACAATGGGCGGGCGGCAAGTGGTTAAGCACGTGATTAGAGCCAGAGGCTCTAATAGGCTCCAAAAAAGGGTGGGCTTGGGATGCAGAGCACTGCGCTCCAAGCCCACCCAATTATGTGAGAATGCCAGCCAATCATGAAGCAGGTCCCGAGACTCGTCATCTGATAGACTGAAAGGACAGGCAATCCTATTGGATGCCTAGGAGGAGGAGGGAGGATACACACTGCGGAAGCCGCCCTAATGCACAGGAGGAGATGTGATGGAAGCCGTCGCCCATAGGAGCCTTGCCCGACCTAGATGGGGTAAGTGCGGGGATGGATTACTGACCGACAGCCCAGGGGGTGGCGGGACTTGGTGCGGGTGAACCGACCGATGGACCTCAGAGGGGGGTTGTGACAGGGGGTGCTGGCCGACTGGGAGGGTGGTTGTTTGCCGCCCCCCCAAAAAAAAAACACCAGCTGCCACTGTCTGTAACCATTTAAGCCCTCTCCCCCCCAAATACCCGCAACATGTGTGTTTAGCACAAATTAAATGTAGTAATGGGCAGCACAACTGCATTCATAGTAGGCTTTAATTATTTCTTAAGGTAGCAATCCAAAAATCAGTGCAGACTGAGTGCCAACATTAAGAAGACATTTCCACTGTGCATATACAGTGCCTTAATATTGCTCTTCGTGAGGTTGATATAGTGCATTCTTTTTTATGGAATATATCATTTGAAATGCTCGGCTGTCACAATCATTTAAATTCATGCATTTCCCTCCAGCATTTGCACTGGCCATATGTCAAGATTTTTTATTTATTAGTATTATTTGTGTTTAGGTTGTAAAAGCCTGTTCAGACTGAGTACTGTATATTAACAATACATCTAATACACATACTGGTAAACTGTAATGCTTTAGTTCAGTTTTTATTTTTAAATGTATTCGTTTTTTTAAACTGTTTTAAATGTATTTTTCACTATTTGTATTAAATCTTGATTTTACATTTATTTCAGGATGATGATGGCATTGAGCACTATGGGTTTGCTAAATAAAGATTACAGGTTTAGAGAATTGCTCTCTTGCTCTGGGTGAAAATTGGTTTTATGTGAACAGAGCGGGTTGGAGGAGAGGGGAAGAGGAGAGATGAGCCGCTCCTCTGGCTCATTAAGCTGTTTTATTATGTTTGAGCTTGAGATATTAAGCTCTGCAAATAACAGTTTTGTTTTAAAGTGGTTGTAAATCTTTACATATACCCAGTGAAGTCACTAACCTCAAGTGATAAACAGAAATGGAACAAATCCTCCTACATGCGTTGTATCTGTTTATCTCCAGCCCTTTCTTCTCTACAGCCATTCAAAATGCAGGATTTGCACAGCTTGTTGGCGCTTCCAGAGAGCAGAAGACGAGAAGCTGAAGTTACATACTGCAGAGCTCAGTGAGAGCTGATTGGAGGGAAGAGACGTACCCGAGGCTGTCAGTCACAGGCTGTGTGCTGGAGATCCCTTCCCTGCTACCTTTATATTTCTCAGTGTCAGGAAAACCTGTCAGAGGAGACTCATGCAGATAGCAGAGGAACTAGGCAGCAGACAGAAATGACACTTAGGGGGTTATTTACTAAAGGAAAATCCACTTTGCACTGCAAGTGCACTTGGAAGTGCAGTCACTGTAGATCCGAGGGGGACATGCAAGGAAAATAAAAAAAACAGCATTTTAGCTTGCACATGATTGGATGATAAAATCAGCAGAGTTTCCACTCATTTCAGATCTACCCCTCAGATTTAGAGCGACTGCACTTTCAGTGGACTTTCAAGTGCACTTGCAGTGCAAAGTGGATTTGCCTTTCGTAAATAACTCCCTTAGCGCTCTGGATAGGGACAAGTACACAGTATAGAGGGATATACTTTGTTCTTATTTCATGTCAGAGGTTTACAACCACTTTAGCCATTTGAAGTACTGCTCGAGTATAAGCCGAGATTTTCAGCCCTTTTTTTAGGGCTGAAAGTCCCCTTCTCGGCTTATACTCGAGTCAGTGCGGTCTGCCTACATGAACAGCTTGTCATGTAGACAGACGGCTCTGTTCAAAAGCCGCGCCGCCTCCTCCCGCCCATCCGTGATAGGCGGACACTAATTTTCCCAGCAGTACAGTGTTCCGCCTATCACGGATGTTCTGTCATTCTCATCTCATGGACGAGGATGAGAGAATATCCGTGATAGGCGGAACACTGCACATGACTGCTGGGAAAACCGAGTGTTCCTCCTATCACGGACGAGGAGGAGGAGGAGGCGCGGCTTTCAAACCTGCAATGGCGCCTGGCGCCTCAGCGTGTACGCTGATCGGCAGGACAACCGGACAGCGGCCCCCCAGGGACACCGCACAACGGCCCCCGAGGGACACCGCACACCGGACAGCGGCCCCCGAGGGACACCGGACAGCGGCCCCCGAGGGACACGGGACAGCGGGACACCGGACAGCGGCCCCCGAGGGACACGGGACAGCGGGACACCGGATCGATCGGCACAGGTAGGCTGCACTGGGGACACGGGGGGTTGTATAGGACACAGGGGACATGTAGATGGGCATTTGCTGACACTCTTTTCCACTTACAGTAGCTGCTCCATTTCCCCCCCTCGGCTAATACACGGGTCATTAACTTTTCCCAGTTTTTTTGTGGTAAATCAGGGGCCTCGGCTTATATTCGGGACGGCCTATACTCGAGTATATACGGTAATACATTTTCCTGTGCCCTTAAGAGTGCTGGACGACTGTAGCGCCCGTATCTCAGTGAATAACCGAATTTCACAGGGGTTTAACTACTATGTCAATCTACCCCTAGCCTATAAAGAGTTGCTGCTAAAAAACTTTTTGAATTTGGCCGGGAATCAAGCATGAATATACCATCAATAATCTGGAGGTACCTATTGAACAAATACTCTTGTGATAAAAAAAAGAATACCCTTACTTTATAAATATTTCTCAGAATTCCCTAAATATGTTAAAACCAATAATATCTCCAGCAGAGGATGCCCCCTAAAGTTTCAAAAAGTTTGGATTATATGGCTAGAGTCTGAAACGACAACTATAGAACAAGAAGACCCTGAAGGACTACCGGTCTGATCTGATTTGCATATGGGAGGATGGTTCCTCTGACTGTCCTCCCAGGGGTACATTCTGATTGACCACGTACCTATAGTCACCCACTTAAAGACTTTTTCTTGAGGGATGCCTTTCGTTTATCACATATTTATGTAAATTGCTGAGCATTACACTTATCCTGTTAAATATAGCAGCAAGCTATGGGTTGTTTTGTCGTCTGTATACAAAGTTAGGCTAGGAGTTTAGGTAGGATAGGCCTTGCCTAATGTTTTATTTCCCTTGAGCTAGGGTATGCCCAGAGGCTCTGTTATGTAACTTTTCTTTCTCAAAAAAAAAAAAAAAAGAATAAAAAAAACGGTATAATGCTGAAATAGGAAAAGGATCTTTGCCTATATATTTCTTGGGAACAATGAAATAAGGACATAATTCTGAGCACGAAGGCATCATCATGCATTGAACATTGAGATAATGCCTAAAATATATTAAAACAGGTGGTACCTTACACCATATAAACTTTCCAAAATCTACCCATCACTCTCTCCAACTTGCTGGCGATGCAATAAACAAACTGGTTCCCTTTATCATATTTTATGGCGTTGCAAAAATCTTAGTAGTTTCTGGAAATCGGTTTCAACATTTATTGCTAACCTCACTGGTAATTTACTTCCCCTTACTCCTGCAATAGCCCATCTAGGAATACATCTGGATCTTTACTCTTTAGAGTATAGAACAGTAGTAGCAAACATATTAATGGAGTGGATTTTCTTTTAGTAAATAACCCCCATTGTGTGCACCAGGCTCAAGCTTCTGATTAAATAACTATTTTCCAAAAAGCTGTCTATTTTCCAAAAAGTAGTAATTTTGGGGGTGTTTGTAATGATTAGGGATGAGCCGAACACCCCCCCCCCCCCCCCCGGTTCGGTTCACAGCCAGAGCATGAGAACAGGCAAAAAATGTGTGTGAACACCGTTAAAGTCTATGGGACACGAACATGAAAAATCAAAAGTTCTCATGCCATGAAAAGTGTTTGGGGACCCTGGTCCTGCAGGACCAGGGGACATGTATCAATGCAAAAAAAGTTTTAAAAACTGAAATTTTCACAGAAGCAGTGATTTTAATAATGCTTAAAGTGAAACAATAAAAATTAAATCCTCCTTTAAATATCGTGCGTCGGGGGTCTCCTTAGACTGCCTGTAAAGTACAAGTGCATCTCTGATGTGTTTTACTATTCCACAGCAAAATTACATTTCTAAAGGAAAAAATGTCATTTAACCGCTTCCCGACCGGCCACTGCATATATACGTCAGCAGAATGGCACGGGCAGGCAGAATCACGTACCTGTACGTGATCGTGCATGTGCCTGCCCGTGGGTCGCGCTCGCGACCCGGTCGGGAGCTCCGTGACCCCGGCCGCGGGACCAGCGGACCAGATCGCCGCTGGTATCCCGCGATCGGGTTACGGAGCAGAAGAACGGGGAGAGGTTTATGTAAACAAACCTCTCCCCGCGCTTCCTACACTGACTGTCAGTGATCGGCGGTTCCCTGTCATCGGGAACGCCGATCAATGACGTCAGACGTACAGCCACGCCCCCCTACTGTAAAAAAAAAACACAACACGTCACACTGACTCCTCCCCGCCCCCTAGTGGTTAACCCCCTAACTACAACTGTCATTTACATAGGAATCAGTGCTATTTAAATAGCAGTGATTGCTGTATAAATGACAAATGTCCCAAAAATGTGTCAAAAATGTCCGATGTGTCCGCCAAAATGTCGCAGTCACAATAAAAATCGCTGATCGCCGCCATTACTAATAAAAAAAAAAATATTAATAAAAATGCTATAAAACTATCCCCTATTTTGTAAACGCTATAACTTTTGCGCAAACTAATCAATAATCGCTAATTGCGATTTTTTTACCAAAAATATGTAGAAGAATACGTATCGGCCTAAACTGAGGAAAAAAAATGTTTTTTTATATATTTTTTGGGGATATTTATTATAGCAAAAAGTAAAAAATATTGCATTTTTTTCAAAATTGTCGCTCTATTTTTGTTTATAGCGCAAAAAATAAAAACCGCAGGGGCGATCAAATACCACCAAAAGAAAGCTCTATTTGTGGGAAAAAAAGGACGCCAATTTTGTTTTGGAGCCACGTCGCATGACCGCGCAATTGTTAGTTAAAGCGACGCAGTGCCGAATTGCAAAAAGGGGCCTGGTCCTTTGGCTGCCAATTGGTCCGGGGCTGAAGTGGTTAAAATTGCTCGCAGCTGTAATGTATTGTCGGATCCCAGCAATATAGATAAAATTCATTTAAAAAACTGGCGCACCAAAATTAAAAAAGAAAATGGTGTGGGGGTCCCCCCCCCCCAAAATCCAGTGAATGCTTTCACTTTAAGCATTATTAAAATCACTGCTCCTTTTTTTGAATTGATTCTGGGCTGAATATGATCATGTCCATATTTAGTGTAATGCCGCGTACACACGAGCGGACTTTTTGACGGACTAGGTCTGACGGTCTTCCCAACAGACTTTTGGCGCTGTCACCGCCTTCTGCTCCTTCTGCGTCGTCTACTCCTTCTTCTTCTTCTTCCAATGTTGACTCGTCGCTCTCTCTGGCCGGAATGGCAGAGACACGCGGTGTTGTGACTTATATAGGGACAAGGGGCAGGGCCACCGGCTCATGTCACATGGTGACCCCCCCATATGATGTAACAGTCTCAGCATCCTCTGGGACTGTGACATCATATGGGGGCGGGGTCGGGGGCTTGTGAAAGAGCTAGGTAAAAGAGCAGAAGATAGCGGAGGAGTCCGGCGAGAAGACCCCCCAAGACAGAAGAAGACCCCCGGAGCTGTGCAATAAAATATTTTAAAAAATGGTGTCGTTTTTTTATTTACACTTTTTTCCTTAGGTGAATGGGTAGGGGTACATCAGACCCTATACTCATTCACATAGGGTGGGGGGCCGGTATCTGGGGGCACCCTTATTAAAGGGGCTCCGGGATTCCGATAAGCCCCCCCCGACCGCAAACCCCGACAACCAACGGCCAGGGTTGTTGGGAAGAGGCCCTTGTCCTCATCAACATGGCTTTGCTAGTCCCGTCTACCTCGAGTCACGTTCTAAATGAACGGACTTTCCTCCGTGTGCGAGGCAAGTCCGTTCGTTTCAAAAGTCCCGCGGACTTTGGCCAAAACTCCGGCGGATTGTCCGCTGGAAAGGTCCGTGCATGTGTGGGCAAGTCCACACGCTCGTAAAGTCCGGCATGCCTCCGCTGGAAAGTCCGAGCGTGTGTACGCCGCATTAGAGGGACTTGGCAGACAAGCAGAAGCTTAGAGTCTAACTGGGCGGAATATGATCATGTCCATATTTAGTGTAATGCCGCGTACACACGAGCGGACTTTTTTAAAGGACTAGGTCTGACGCAGAGGCGTAACTAGAACCTTCAGGGCCCCGGTGCAAGAAACCATGAAGGGCCCCCCTGACCCCCGGGGCGATCCAGCCCCATATTTCAAGGGGCCCATGTGTCACCCCTGTACCCCTGGATAGGAAGAGCGGCGGTGACGGCATATAGAGGACCCAATCCCCTCCATTTTCTTCCTGCAGTCATGACTTCAGGAGGAAAATGGAGGGTATTGGTTCCTCTATATGCTGCCCGCTACCCCTCCTATCCAGGTGTACAGGGGTGACACATACAGGGGTGACACGTGGGCCCCCTGAAGCATGGGGCTGGGATGAGTGGCAGTGAGCGGTGGTGGCAGTGACGGGGGAATGGGATGGCATAAGTGGTGGGGGGTTGGATGGGATGAGTGGCAGCAGTGGTGGGGGGATGGGATCAGTTTTGGCTGTGAGGGGGGCTAGATCACTGGCAGTGGTGAAGGTTGAGGGGGGTGGGATCAGTGGTGGTGTGGGGGATGGGATCAGTGGCGGTGGTGGTGGCAGTGGTGGTGAGGGGGGTTGGGATCAGTGGTGGCGGCGGTGATGGGATCAGTGGTGGGGGTTGGTGGGATTAGTGGTGGCGGTGATGGTGATGGGATCAGTGGTGGCGGTGATGGTGGTGGGATCAGTGGTGGGGTTGGTGGGATTAGTGGCGGTGATGGGATCAGTGGTGGCGGTGATGGTGGTGGGATCAGTGGTGGGGGTTGGTGGGAGTAGTGGCGGTGATGGGATCAGTGGTGGCGGTGAGGGTGGTGGGATCAGTGGCGGTGAGGGTGGTGGGATTAGTGGCGGTGATGGGATCAGTGGTGGCGGTGATGGTGGTGGGATCAGTGGCGGTGACGGTTGTGGGATTAGTGGCGGTGATGGGATCAGTGGTGGCGGTGATGGTGGTGGGATCAGTGGCGGTGAAGGTTGTGGGATTAGTGGCGGTGATGGGATCAGTGGAGGAGGTGATGGTGGTGGGATTAGTGGCGGTGATGGTGGTGGGATTAGTGGCGGTGATGGGATCAGTGGTGGCGGTGATGGTGGTGGGATCAGTGGCGGTGATGGTGGTGGGATCAGTGGCGGTGATGGTGGTGGGATCAGTGGCGGTGATGGTGGTGGGGGGGGGTGGGAGCAGTGGCAGTGGTGGTGCTATCCTCCCCCACCACCACCTCTGCCTCATACTGATCCCATCCCACCACCACAGATCTCATCCCTATCCCATGGGGGGATAGGGATAAGATCTGTGGTAGTGACAGGGGTAAGTAAGAGGCAGAGGTGGTGGTGGGGGAGGATAGCACCACCACTGCTCCCACCCCCCCCCCACCACCATCACCGTCACCGCCACTTGCAGTTGCACTATTTTATCACTTACTTTTTCAGTCGCTCCATACCTCCAGGGATGCTCCTGTGATATGGGATTTCCTGCACAGGGGAGAGCTGCATTGGTGTCAGCCGGTAAGCTGACTTTCCCTTCCAGCGTCTGCCCCTGAACAGCGGAGGACGTGAAGGCGGGCCCCTGGACACCGGAGGATGTGAGGGTTTGCCCCAGGCGGGGGTGAACGTGCGTGCGGGCCCCCGGCGGGGGAGGACTTGCGGGCTGGTCCCCGGCGGGGGAGAACATGCTTGCGGGTCCCCAGCGGGGGAGAACGTGCGGGCGGGCCCCCGGCGGGCGAAAACGTGCGGGCGGGTCCCCGGCGGGCGAAAACGTGCGGGCGGGTCCCCGGCGGGCGAGAACGTGCGGGCTGGTCCCCGGCGGGGGAGAACATGCTTGCGGGTCCCCGGCGGGGGAGAACGTGCGGGCGGGCCCCCGGCGGGCGAAAACGTGCGGGCGGGTCCCCGGCGGGCGAGAACGTGCGGGCGGGCCCCCGGCGGGCGAGAACGTGCAGGCGGGCCAGTGGGCCCCCCCACAGTGACGGAACTTCAGGGCCCAGTCGCAACTGCGACTGATGCGACCCTGGTAGTTCCGCCACTGGTCTGACGGTCTTTCCAACAGACTTTTAGCGGAGTTCCGACGTACTTTCCGAACGAACGGACTTGGCCACACACAAGCACACCAAAGTCTGACAGATTCAAACGTGATGACGTATGACCGGACTAGAATAAGGAAGTTCATAGCCAGTAGCCAATAGCTGCCCTAGCGTCGGTTTTCATCCGTCGGACTAGCACACAGACGAATAGTTTTTTCTACCTGACTCGAGTCCGTCGGAAAGATTTGAAACATGTTTTATTTCCAGGTCTGTCAGACTTTTGGGGAAAAAAAGTCCGCTGTCGCCCACACTCGATCGAATTGTCCAAAGGATTCCGGTCCGCCAGACCTAGTCTGCTGGAAAGTCCGATCGTGTGTAAGCGGCATAAGTGTTTTTATTTATATTTTTTCTGTAAATCAGTAAGGGTCTATATTCCCCCTACTCATTCAAATGGAGGTGGTATTTATGTGCTCCCTTATTGTTAAAGCTCCCCTGCCCACAGAATCCCACAACCACCCAGCCATGGTTGTGGAGAAGAGTGGAGGGGTCGATTAGGTGAACAAAATGTGTTAGGCCTTGGGTAGCCACGTGTTACTGCGCCTGCAGAAACATGGGATGCCTTTGGATAGGAAGGTGGCTGGAAGAGAAAGGTGAAAGCCCCAATTTGTTTCTAACTTCCTTCCAGGTCACCATCGTATCTCGTATAAGCAGATTGTTCTTCATGTTAAGGGGGAGGCAATGGATTCTACACTACAGTGCAGCAAGGTGGGTAGGTCATACGGTTCTACCATTTGGGATTCAAGCTCATAATTGTGGCTAAATGACCGAGTTATCCAGTCCAAACCCACTCTTCAGCAAGTTATGTGAAGGGGTTTTTAATCAAAGAATGATTTTGCTCCTGTAATGGTGAAGATGAACAGTAACAGCTAGCATTCTCCTAGTAACATCATTAGCAACATCCTAGAAGTCAAAGCTGCACAGCTAGTTTTTACCTACAGACATCCCTTACCTGCATAGAAAGTTTTTCTGGTAAAGGCAAACTAAGCCTTTAAATCCTTTTGGCAAGTAAAACAACTCCCACATATGTATTTTAGCTGTATATTTAGCAGTTTGTCTGGAGTCTAGCTTTAAAAAGTTATTTTAGCACATTTTAAGGATATTTTGTGATTAAGCCCTAGACAGCTGTAATCTGTATATCATTGACACAATTCTCCATTAATTAATGTCTCTGCTCTGAACTAGCAACCAGCACACTTTTAGTTCTGTGACTTTGTTGACAATTAAAATCAGTCTCAGACTAAGGACTGAAAAACAATCAGTACAGTTTTTAATCATGTGGTCACCATGGCAAGCATGGTGATCACTGAAAGCTAGCAATTATGTGCCAAGCATTAAATCTTTCCCCCAGCTGTCTGCAAAATGTTTTTGTCTATCTTTGTGATCCTAATAAGTTTATTAGACCAGGAGGTTGAATTTGACTTGTTGCTTGTTTTTAACAATGCCTCCCAAGGTTGGGTACCTGGATTAAGGTTTAAAAGCACTTGAACTACACCCCATTTTGCTCTAAATCAGTTTTTACTAATATTGGGCAAAAAGTGCTTCTCTAACTTTTTAATCTTAAAATTTAATCAGAAAGGAATAGCATTATATGTAGATCCAAAATGATAATCTTATAATAAAAATCAAAATGAGGGTCTTGCGAGCTACCAGAATTTTTCACTCACAATATTTTATATGCAATATTCAGCTACAGACACTGTTCACATTCCCATATGATTGCGCTGGTAATTAAATAATAAATCAGTGTGCGGCGCTATACGCTGTATCCAACCAAGTATCCTATATCTATGTGCAAAACTACACATCCAGTATTCATGATCCTATTCCTTGTAACAAAATGCTATTTATCATCAAATATATCATATAGTCATAAAATAAGTGCAAAATTACATGTGAAGTGTTCAAATTCCTATACTATATGAAAATAATTGTTAATTATGACAACTTGTGGAATACAATAATTAAATATGTGCAGTCCGTGAAGTGCATTAAAGTGACCAATGGTGTCCATCAATATCCATATAAAGTTCAGTTGAAGTAGATTCTTATTAGAAGTGTCACCACTCCCATGCTCCCCCCTTAGAGTGGTTCATCTCACCTGAGGAGGGGACTGGATGGTGTAGTAGGCAGTGGCAGCTTCGCTGGACGAGCAGCCTCGGGCAAACGAACGGACACATGGTCCTAATTTAAATATTTACAGATCTGCTGGATATAGTGTGGTGCGCTACAAGCACCTTGGAAGTGTGAGTACCCTGTATGAGGATTTTTAAAGAAAAAAAGTGTTATAAATGATAAAGCACTATGTAGCTTGTCTCTATATATGCACCGAGGATATACCCTTATGCCCTGTACACACGATAGGATTTTCCGACAACAAAACTGTGGATTTATTTCAGACGGATGTTGGCTCAAACTTGTCTTGCATACACACGGTCACACAAATGTTGTCGGAAATTCCAAACGTCAAGAACGCTTGACGTACAACACGTACAACGAGCCGAGAAAAGTAAAGTTCAATAGCCAGTGAGGCTCTTCTGCTTGATTCCGAGCATGCGTGGACTTTTGTGCGTCGGACTTATGTACACATGCTTGGACTTTCCAAAAACAAGTTTTGTTGCTGGAAAATTTGAGAACCTGCTCTCAAACATTTGTTGGTGGAAATTCTGACAACAAATGTTCTATGGAGCATGCACACGGTCAGACTTTCCGACAACAAGCTCACATCCAACATTTGTTGTCGGAAAATCCTATTGTGTGTACATGGCATAAGAATGGCTCGGGACCCTGCAGAATCCAAATATCACAGAACCCAGGGGTGGTTCAACAGCGTTTCTGGCCAAACTTAATTGTGCGGTCACACACCCTGAGGTGAGGATAACCACTCTTAGGGGGGAGCATGGGAGTGGTGACACTCTTTTGAGTTTGGAGCACTTCTCACAAGAATCTATTTCAACTGAACTGTATAAGGATATTGATGGACACTATTGATCACTTTAGTGCACTTCACGGACTGCACATATTTATTTAATTGTATTCCACATGCTGTCATAATTAACTATTATTTTTATATGGTACAGGAATCTACTTCAACTGAAGGTAATAAGGATATTGATGGACACCATTGATCACTTTATTGCACTTTATGGACTGCACATATTTAATTAATAGTATTCCGCATGTTGTCATAATTAACAATTATTTTCGTATGGTATAGGAATTTGAACACTTCATATGTCATTTTGTACTTATTTTATGACTATATGATTTATTTGATGATAAATAGCAATTTGTCACAAGGAATAGGCTCATGAATACTGGATGTGTAATTTTGCACATAGATATAGGATACTTGGTTTGCAGAGTATAGCACGGCACATTGATTTATAATCTTATAATAAGACAGACAAGAAGTAATGTATTAGTTCCAAAGAGGGCTTTATTTAGGGTGGACCTTCACCAGATTAAAGCACTTACATAAAATGTAGTTGAAATGTAAAAGCATGCGCTAATAACATTGTTAGCAAAGCAGAAAAGACCTGAATTTTTTTTTTTTTTTTTTTACAAAATACCCTTCTTCCAATTAACAAAATTCTCAAAAATACAGAAAATCCAATTGGATACCCTATAATAACCAGCACTGAAAAGTTTAAAGCCCAGCAGAAGGGGGGGGGGGACTGATTTAGTAAAGCATTGGTGAATTTATGAAAACCTTGCAATAGTTTCATTAACATTTTAGACACGTACAACAGATTCATGTAGTTCTTATTTCCAACACTTTCACAATGTGGCGCTATTGCTGCAGTTAATTCAAAAATTTGTATCTCCAGTTACTAGATAGTGAAACTGGGGGTAATTAAGACCAACTCTAAGTTAAGCAGGCCATAAATGAGTCTACTCGATGTGTATGGGGGAATCCTCCCTGCTAAGCTATTTTATTCTGATAGTGGGGAGACTTCCCCACAGTCCCTGCTGAACCAGCCAAATTTCGATCCATGCATGGCCAGCTTATGTGTACAGAGACAGGTCAAAAATACAGAAGGGGGGGTGGGGTATGAGGGTCCCACGTTAGGATGCAGGCAACCAATGATGTGGACTGAACACTGACAGTGGGCGGAACCTGAAGGGTATCATGAGAGACTAGCTCTCCATCAGGTCTACCATCCTTGTGATTGACAGCAGAAGGCTGTGGGTGGATTCTATAACCACTTTTTAGACCAATAGCAGTTAGGCAATCCACTATTTGCTGGGTAACCCTTTGTACCTAATGGGGAACTATTCTATAGGCATCCCCATCATACTCTGACAAGTGAGGTGAGAGTTCTCCAGTGACAGGGGAGAATGGCAGGTTCTTAGTGACAGGGGAGGATGGCAGCCAGAACTTTTAGTGCAGTAACTTTGTACAGAGTGGAATTCAGAAATCAACTGGACCCATTCTTCAGAGGACCAATGCATCAATGATTGTGGACTTTTGTTTTTTTGATACATATAGCAATGAACTTAACCACATTTACAGTATTCCTATTGGTAGTGGTCTCAGCTATAACAGTTCATGCTTCAATAGGTATAGTTGTTTTCTTGCAAAACATTTTACTGAAGGAGAAAGTATGGGCATGTTTCTGAGAAAGGCATCACCTGTGCAGAATCCTTTTATAGCTCATGCTTGTTCTGGGCCTAGTAGCTGGATAAAGAAAAAGTATCACGATGGATTTGACTGTTGACTGCCGGAGGCCTAGCTATTCCCAAGTCATGCAAGCAGCTGTAGCTCCATCAGTAAGGGCATGGATGAAACCAATGTAGAATCTCAGTCTGATGCTGTTCTTAGAAGATCTGGAGTTATGGAAAGCAGGCTAATCATTAAAGAGGATGATGATGATGAAGCTCTACCCGAAATGAGCAGAGTTGTTGAGTGGGTGAAGCTTGATGGGGAACTTGTCTCAGAATTTACCATCAGGCTCTGGCCACCCAACTACTTAACTGTGCATGTTGGCTGGGTGGAACCTGATGGAGAACTTTGAGAGACTAGTTCCCCATCAGGTTCACTTTACCTGTGATTGACAGCACATGGCAGGGGGCAAATTCCATAGCCTCTATGGGACTGAATAGCAGCTGTAGGGTCTGACCACCACCTTCCACTGTCAGTTACAAAGCGGACCTGATAGGTATCTAGTCTCCCCAGAGTTCCCAATTAGACTCTGCCAACCCCACAACAAAAATCATTCAAGGCCCAACAGAATTCTAAAGAGTGTCTACAACACCCTTCATCAGTTTCAGAATGGAATAACTACACTAGCAGACCTTAAGAGGGGTCTCTGTCTAAAGCTGGCTATACACGTATAGATCTTTTTTGTTCAGTGCAGGTGGAGGAATGCCAGATATTGTATGCTGACAGCAAGCTCCAGCAGCTGTCAGAATAACCGAGCAGTGACTGCATCTGAATGGATGTAGGAGCTGTTGGCTAACAATTTTACAACCAACTCTTTAGACAAAAGCTAATTATACATGCGGCCGATCCTTGTCGGTGATGCCAACAAGGGCACCCACAGTTGGAGTTTATGACAGCCTAACAGGTGAGAATCTTGCAACTCTGGTTTTTCTGACAACAGGCAGCACGAGGGGCAAGAAAACCTAAAATAAACTTATATTAGTACTTTTATTATGGAATTAAACAAATACTAAGAACTGTTTTTTTGTTGTTGTTTTTAAGTAATTGTTCAGTTGTTGGAATCCACATTGTTGGTTCTTTTTTTGCTGTGCTCTTGAGTTATACAACATGTGGACTCTGACCCATTTGAATGAAAGGTTTTGAGACAGTTTCCGTTATCACTAGTAAACGTTGTGTCTACAATCATCTAAATGCAGAATGACCATTAGAAAAAAAGCACTATAAAATGTAATGGCACACAATTAAACATATATCCTATTCTGTTTCTGCAAAGTGCAGTGTGATTAATCAGGAACATGTATGGGGAAAAAAACACAGTGACTTGTTTTTTCTTTGATCATTTTCTCATTGACCATGAACATGAAGTCACCGGAAGACCCAGGGTGACTGACCTCAATGAGATGAAGAGTCAGATGACACGAAGTTCTGTAGCTCATTAGATGCAGGGCTGAGACCATTGTGTGACATGGAAGATGCCGTTATTACTGCAGATAAATTCATTTAGAAATCATATCTGTACAGAAAGCCACTGACAGAAATATGTCATAGCTATCTTATTTCAGAAAATGCCTATTGATTGACTGTCTTTGGCTTCAATATGTTCTGTCACTGACCTGAAAAAAGCGAGCAGTCAGTAAATTCAAAGTGAAGTAGGAAATCTTGAAATCTATCTATTCCAAGACAGTTTTGAAGCTTCTGAATTAGCTTGACAGCAATAGAATGCAGTGTAGTTCCGCTTTTTTTTTTTTTGTGACAATAGCGTTGTTGCGCTGTACCTAAACAAAATTGATGTCTCTTTTTCCCACAAATTGAGCTTTCTTTTGGTGGTATTTGATCACCTCTGTGGTTTTTTATTTTTTGCGCTATAAAGAAAATAAAAATAACAATTTTGAAAAAAACAAAACAATATTTTTTACTTTCTGCTATAAAACATATACAATAAAAAAAATAGAAAAAATCAAATTTCTTCATCAATTTAGGCCAATATATTTTCTATTATTATTATTATTATTATATTTTTGGTAAAAAAAAGTCCCAATAAGCGTATATTGATTGGTTTGCGCAAAAGTTATAGCGTCTACAATCTATGGAATAGATATATATATATTTTTAATCTCTTTACTTGTAATGGCAGCGATCAGTGACTTATAGCGGGACTGCGATATTGCGGTGGACAGTCTGGACACAAACTGACACTTTTGACAATTTATAGTGATATATAGTGATAAGTGCTAAAAAATATGCACTGTCACTGTACTAATGACACTGGCTGGGAAGCGGTTAACATCAGGGGCGACCAAAGGGTTAACTGTGTGCCTATCCAGGGTTTTATTACTGTGGGGGAGGTACTTATGCTAGGGGAAGGCATGGATTGGTTCCCCCTGCTTAGCAGAGACACAGGATTCATGTCTTCTGTACTGACAGAGTGGCAATCTGCCTTGTTTACATAGGCAGATCGCCATTCTGCCTGTGTACCGAAGCATCAGCGGGTGCCAGCAGACATCGAGTCCACCATACCGCCGGCAGCACGCGCGCCCCAGACCTGGAAGTACAGGGTCAGGTACTATGTACATGATCCTGCACAGGAGAGCCGCCTTGCCACCATATATATATACACAGTATATGATCTGCAAGCGAATAAGGAGCCGGCATATAGCGGCTTCCTTAAAAATCAGCGGATAGTTAAAAAATGCCAGGAGTTGGGCTGTTCCCTATTAGTCATATTCAAGTGGTTATATCATATAAATACAACGCACTATCAGTCTATTTGCAATGAGCCCCAGTTGAAGTCTTTATCAGACGAAACGCGTCGGGAGAACCTTGCTTATATACCGACTTTAGTGCGCCCTAAGTTATTGGATTTGCTTTTAATACTACAATTTTTTTATTGTTATGTATTCCGGAAGCAATTTTTTATTAAATTGAGTCCTAACCTGGACTTTCTTACACTATGAGGAGGCCCTCTTTCTTTTTTTCTTTATCCATATACTACTACGTGTCGAGTTGATCCGTGCACGTTCTGTGGAAGTTTGACTGGTGAATACGTCTTGGTGAACCACTGGTGTCTGGTGAGTGTGGAGTGACATCTTTGGTGAGCTCCACTCCAAGCATCAATCCGATATAGGCGCAAGCCTTAGGATATCGAGCCTGATTGACCCCCAACCACCGGTTAGAGGGTCCACCTGATGTGGTAAGCGTACCGTATTCCTTTACTTCTACTGGTTTGCAACTGAATCCAACATCAAGAGGATATTGGTTTCAAGCTTTCTCTTAAGAATACCATCCGATATCAGATTGATTATGGACTTTACATACAACATAATTAATGTCTGCTAAATTTGTTAGTGATGTTCTGTTTATAGACGCCCCTATTCATGGTGTGGCTACTCACAGTTTCTGATACACCCATTTATACGATTTATGTGGGCAAATGGTGTGACTTCATAGACGCCCCTATTCATGGTGTGTCCCTTCACAGTTTCTGATATATCTATATATGTGATCTATGTGACTAAAAGGTGTGATTTCCCATGTTTGTATGATATTACCTTACACCACAGCATGAACACTTCTGTAGTATCCTAGTCTGAATTTTGTATTTAATTTAGTCTTTTATCACTTATTTTTTTCACCTGAGGAGATGGCATCATCTCTATATTGATTAGGGTGAGATCATCCTAATTTGCTTCTTTCTAGCACATAAGTAGCATTGAGATTGCCATCACTGCCTGAGTTTGAGTGTCTGACCCTTACTTTTGGTTATATGGCTCACATTTGATTGCATACACTTAATCTTATTTTCCGTAAATCAGCATATTTTGTCTAGTGGATATACTAGCGTCACCATCCCCCTTCACGAGGATAGATTGACGTGGCCGTTCCCACTATACATATCTGATTGGGATAGGATTCGTTTGTCAATCATTTTATGTTTTTCACATAGTGCTCACTTGATTAAAGCTTTCCACTTTTTTCACATTATACCAGAACACACAGTAATGGCCGTGATTTTATAGTCTCGTCCGGAATGAGTGTTCTCACATGTTTTATTTAGCGCTACATTTTTTGTCTTTATATAGTTAAAAAATGCCCCCCGCATTCCCCTCATCCCCCATTGGGGTAGCATGGGAGTTCCGGAATCTTTATTAGCCCTCCAGCTCCTCTCATTCAGCGCCCCCTCTCCCACTCTGGTGGTAGCATTGCTTCTGCACAAGAGGAGCTGGAGCATGCTGACCACTGAGGGGGAGGCATTATCACTGGTTGTTAAGGATTCCAGCTCCTTAACAACCACCCACCGGTGTCCTTAACAACCAATAATTAGACACTTCTAAGGAGCCGGTAACTGATGGCGTCCTAACAGCCAGCTGTTCAGTGCATTTAAGACGCACTATGTTTTTTTCTTCTTTTTTTTTTTAATGCATAGTACATTTTTAGAAGCATTGCGGTGTGGAAAAAGCTGCGCTGCAGTTGATTACATTTTTTTTTTCAAAGAAGTTCTGGTAGGCTTTATCAAATTTGTTTTTTTTTAATAGAAGCGGGTAAGTATCTGCAACAAACGTATATGCAAACAATACACATCACATGGAAGGGTTTTTTTCTTTCACAACAGAGCTAGAGTTTTACTTTTAATAGATAGTATGTGGATTTTTTTCTTTTGGACAAAAGTCACATTATTATTACTCAAATCTCTCAAATATAATATAAAAGTAACAGGTTTACTGTAGCTCTGATAATTTGTTGTATATTCTAGAAGTTAATTATTCTTGATCAATTTAAGCATCTTGTTTTTTTAAAATGCAAACACTTCAGTCATTATAGGCTACAGCAAGTGTGTTTGAAAATGGAAATTCATGAATCACACTATCAACAAACTCAGTGCTGTTTTCCTAACCCAAGAACCTAAAGCAGTGTTAAAAACAACAAAAAAAGTATATTACAGTTTAACAAGAAGTTGCATTTGTTTATTTTACCTGGTGATTCAGCCAGTAGTATACTTTCTGTTTTATGGTGGTTCCACTCTATGGAGGCGCAATTTAGAGGGTAGTTCTAGATGCCCTCGCTGATTTAGATGGTTTTGATTAAAACAAATGGCAGAGAACTCCAGCTAACACTTTTTAAACAGTTACAGTAACAGTTTTTGTTTCCTTTTTGAATAAAGATTTTACATCAATAAATAAAAGCTGACCATTGCAAGCAATCCATCAGTGGTAAATGGATTGTCTTTAATTGTCACTTTTTCTGGACTGTTTGCTAAGAACTGAGTATTTGAATGTCCAAATGTTTATTAGTTTAAATAAATTTATATGTTCCTACCAAGCCTACCCATATCCAGATATATTTTCTGATGTGAACTGCAAGTTTCATAATTTTGACTATTTATCTGCATTGTGCAATAAAAGAGTGCACTGCCAAAAACTCGTAACACCATGCAATTTTCTGATTTGGAATCAGAAGCTATATTAGAAGGTACCCTTTTTTCGACTGACACAATGAGGTGTCCCCCAAATCTTAGCATTCTCCAATGGATACTATCTGCATTAGACATTTGCAGAATAAAAAAAATAACTTTGTTTTGTTTCAATACATTATTTACATAAATTTGTTTAATTTGTTTAATTCATTTTTGGAATTTGTTTTGATTATTCTAATTAGAATTGATTAAACTTTTTCTAATTCCATTTGAATTCGAATTGATTTCCATTCAAAATCAAATTTATTCTATTTGAAAATCGAATTTTGGAAGATGGTTATATTATTTCTATTCCATTCTATGCTATTGTTTTTTCTATTCTATTTTGTTATTTTCTATTTTGTTCTTTTCTTTTCTATCATATTCTTTTCTATTCTATTCAAATGTATCCTATTCAAAATTCGTATTTATTCTATTCGAAAATTAGAATTTCAGGAAAACAGTTATATTGTGCTATTCTTCTTCTATTATTTTCTAATGTTTATTCTATTATTTTCTATTCTATTATTTTCTTTTCTATTCTATTATTTTCTATTCTAGTTCAAAATTATTCTATTATAAATTAAAATTTCAAAAGATGGTCTTATTCAATTTTTTATTCTATTTCTTTATTTTCTATTCTATTTTATTTTATTCTTTTCTTTTATTTTTTATTCTATTTTGTTCTGTTTTACTTCTTTTATTTTGTGTTTTGTTCTGTTTTACTCTATTATATCATATTCTTTTATTTTCTATTACATTCTTTTCTATACTATTTTCAATTCGGAACAAAATGGAACGCATGTAAGGAAATGTATGTGGGATCACTCTTTAAGGTTATTGCAAGGAGTGTAGAGTTACCCTTTAAGATTTAATAATATTGTACAAAGATGTTTCTCTGTAGAAGATGTTTCTCTGACGCTTTTCCTTTCTCACACTAACGTGTGAAAGTTTTTCCAGAAATTGCTGAGAACCTTGTCAAGGACATATATTGCGTGGAACATTCTTAAGCCCCATACACACGGTCGGATTTTTTCATGGATTCTGTCCGATCGGACAATGTTGTTGAAAAATCAGACCGTGTGTATGCACCATCGGACAGTGTACGTCGGATTGTCCGACGGACAAAGTCCTATCTCCTGCTGGATAGATTTGCCGACAACACGGTCCGATCACACCAAATCCGATCGTGTGTATGGTTGTCCGACGGACAAAGTGCTACGCATGCTCAGTTCACATTACAAGACCAAAGCTATTGGCTACTAGCCTCTACGTAGTCCCGTCGTACGCAACGAACGTCACCACGTTCAGAATGATCGGATTTTCCGACAACTTTGTCCGACCGTGTGCACGCAAAACCAACATCGGACAAAGTACGACGGACAGGATCCGACCGATCTGGTCCGCGGATTGTCCGACCGTGTGTATGGGGCTTAAGAATTAGAATTGTGACGTTGAGTCTGAAAGGCAGAAATATTATGAATATCTTGCAGATCAATATTGATTGTATAACAAAATGCTTGAATGTGATTGGTTGTTCATGGGGCGGAACCCCTGCAACCCCTTTTTTGATTATTGCATATACTCTGTAGAGCGGGAAATAAACGTATTCTTGATCAACCATATACTGTGTATGGTGTATAGACTACCTGTCCGGACAGAGAGAGTTTTTTTTCCATTGACCGTCAAAGTCCAGCTGAGGGAAAGAGGGGCTGATAGGGACCTAACACCGCACATGTACAGTGGTGTGAAAAAGTGTTTGCCCCCTTCCTCATTTCCTGTTCCTTTGCATGTTTGTCACACTTAAGTGTTTCGGAACATCAAACCAATTTAAACAATAGTCAAGGACAACACAAGTAAACACAAAATGCAATTTGTAAATGAAGGTGTTTATTATTAAAGGTGAAAAAAAATCCAAACCATCATGGCCCTGTGTGAAAAAGTGATTGCCCCCTAAACCTAATAACTGGTTGGGCCACCCTTAGCAGCAACAACTGCAACCAAGCGTTTGCGATAACGTGCAATGAGGCTTTTACAGCGTCCTGGAGGAATTTTGGCCCACTCATCTTTGCAGAATTGTCCTAATTCAGTTACATTAGAGGGTTTTCGAGCATGAAAGGTCATACCACAACATCTCAATAGGATTCAGGTCAGGACTTTGGCTAGGCCACTCCAAAGTCTTCATTTTGTTTTTCTTCAGCCATTCGGTGGTGGACTTGCTGGTGTGTTTAGGATCATTGTCCTGCTGCAGAACCCAAGTTCGTTTCAGCTTGAGTACACGAACAGATGGTCGGACATTCTCCTTCAGGATCTCTTGGTAGACAGCAGAATTCATAGTTCCTTTTATCACGGCAAGTCTTCCAGGTCCTGAAGCAGCAAAACAGCCCCAGACCATCACACTACCACCACCATATTTTACTGTTGGTATAATGTTCTTTTTCTGAAATGCAGTGTTCCTTCTACGCCAGATATACTTGGACACACACCTTCCAAAGAGTTCCACTTTTGTCTCATCGGTCCACAGAATGTTGTCCCAAAAGTCTTGGGGATCATCAAGATGTGTTGTGGAGAAATTGAGACGAGCTTTGATGTTCTTTTTGCTCAGCAGTGGTTTTCTCCTTGGAACTCTGCCATGCAGGCCATTTTTGCCCAGTCTTTTCCTGATGGTGGAGGCATGAACGCTGACCTTAACTGAGGCAAGTGAGGCCTGCAGTTCCTTGGACGTTGTTGTGGGGTCTTTTGTGACCTCTTGGATGAGTCGTCGCTGCGCTCTTGGGGTAATTTTGGGCGGCCGGCCACTCCTGGGAAGGTTCACCACTGTTCCATGTCTTCGCCATTTGTGGATAATGGCTCTCACTGTGGTTCGCTGGATTCCCAAAGCTTTGGAAATGGCTTTATAACCCTTTCCAGACTGATAGATCTCAATTACTTTCTTTCTCAATTGTTCCTGAATTTCTTTGGGTCTCGGCATGATGTGTAGCTTTTAAGGATCTTCTGGTGGACCTTACTGTGTCAAGCAGCTCCTATTTAAGTGATGCCTTGATTGTGAACAGGTGTGGCAATAATCAGGCCTGGGTGTGGCTAGAGAAATTGAACTCAGGTGTGGACAACCACAGTTATAGTATGTTTTAACAAGGGGGGCAATCACTTTTTCACACAGGGCCATGATGGTTTGGATTTTTTTCACCTTTAATAATAAACACCTTCATTTACAAATTGCATTTTGTGTTTACTTGTGTTGTCCTTGACTATTGTTTAAATTGATTTGATGTTCCGAAACACTTAAGTGTGACAAACATGCAAAGGAACAGGAAATGAGGAAGGGGGCAAACACTTTTTCACACCACTGTATAATCTGCATGTAGTTTGATCATCCTCCTCCTGTTTGTTGGGTTTCCTTCAGTTACATAGTTATATAATTAGTCAGGTTAAAAAAAGACACAAGTCCATCTAGTTTAACCAAAAACAAAAAACCATACAATCCCATATACACAATCCTTCACCCACAGTTAATCTAGAGGAAGGCAAAAATCCCCAGCAAAGCATGATCCAATTTGCTCCAGCAGGGAAAAATATTCCTTTCTGATCCCCCGAGAGGCAATCAGATATTTTCTGGATCAACTTTACCTACAGTATAAATGTTAGTACCCAGTTATATTATCTACATTTAGGAAAGAATACAGACTTTTTTTTAAAGCAATCTACTGAGCTGGCCAGAACCACCTCTGGGGGGAGTCTATTCCACATTTTCACAGCTTTTACTGTGAAGAAAACTTTCCATATTTGAAGATGAAATCTTTTTTCCTCTAGGCGTAAAGAGTGCCCCCTTGTCCTCTGTGATGACCTTAAAGTGCTTAACTCAACACCAATTTCCCTATATGGACCACTTATGTATTTGTACATGTTGATCATGTTAGGGTTATGCTTTAAGTTAAAATTCTACTGAAATATATTTTGAGTCTCACTGACAGTTTTTGTAATGGAATGTAGGGAGTTTCCTCCCATTGTTATCTGACCTGTGTGATCACTATATTCCTGTTTTTCTGAAATGTCTTTCCTGAGTTAGTTTTTTCCTATTGCATACACATCTGTTTCCCTTACGTAAAGGCCTATTGTTAATTGTTTCTTGCTGACTATTATTGTAAAGTACTTTTTCCTGTAATGTATGGTTATATTGTTCATGATTAGAGTTAAGCGGACACCTGGATGTTTGGCTGGTTAGGCCAAACTTCGGAAAAAAGTCTGGGTTCGGGACTGAACTTGACCTGAACTTGACCCCGAACTCCGAACCCCATTGAAGTCAATGGGGACCCGAACTTTTCAAGACTAAAATGGCTGTAAAAAAGTAATGGAAAGGGCTAGAGGGCTGCAAATGGCAACAAAATGTTGTTAAGAGCATGGCAAGTGCTCTGCAAACAAATGTGGATAGGGAAATAACTTTAATAAATTGCACTACAATTATTTTTTTGGGATAGCACAATAGAAGAAATATCGATCGATTGTATGCACACATGCACAAAACACTAAAAAATTTTTTTTTTTTTTTGCAATAGCAGAATACACCCACAGTGTGTAAAGCGTGTATGAAAATGCAGAAAATGCTATTGTGAAAAAAAAATGTCACTACAATTTTTTTTGGGGATAGCATAATAGAAGAAATATCGATCCCTTAGGTAAATAGATAGTAAATTTGTTGCAATTCTGGTATAATCTTTTAGTTAAGATAAAGTAATATATAAGGGAATATGGATATGTACCATTAACTTGTTATATATCAGATATATTAATCTATCAATCCGCATCAGAAGTGTTGGGTTGGGGTGTTGCCAGTGGGGGACAGGCTATTTCGTTGCATACTGTCATCCCGATTGCGCCCCCATTTAGGACAGAAGCCTCAAGCTCAGATATTGTTGAGCCTAGGCAGTGAAGGTAGGGACTAGAAATTTTTCCTTTCAGTTGAGGGGTTTCTCTCTTCCACAGCCCAGACATCTTTCAGGTAATAACTCTTTATTTTATACGCTTGCATATAGAACATTGCTAAGTAGACTAGACCACTTTGACGCCCATGCATAGCAGTTGAACAGTTTATCAGGCGCTATTTCAGTGCCAGCTGGTTTTCCTGCTCCTAGAACAGTTGCACATTCAAAAGGTCCATAGGGCTGCTCGCATAATTTGCTCTTTTTGTTTGCAGGATGGGTAAGGGGAAAATCCCGCACTTGCCATTGTTTAAAGTGTTAAGATTTTCTAAGGCACGGTGTAAAATATTACAAAAACGTAGATTGTTTCGGACTTTACAGACAAATGTTTTTTTTTGTAAATAAAACTGGCCTTAAAGCAAATGTTAGAATGCAACAGCAGACAGCTAACGGCCTACGGAGGGTAAGCAGGAGAATTCCTACACAGGGCACTCAGAAACATAAGTCGCCGTTCTCCGCACTCTCTTCTGGCCTAAACCAAACAAACTATCTCCTTGCTGACTTGGAAACGTCACAGGGAGATACCACAAATGTAGGATACCTGGAGAAGGTTCGGAAATTGTCAGGGTTAGTTCAGCAGATGTTGCAGGAGCACATGTATTTAACACTCAGCCTAAAAGATATAATTATGCATGCAATTAAGGAATCTATTTCCTGTGTGCAGAATATTTTGCACTATTAGAAGCCCTCACACCTACAGCTATGGCTGATATACCCATTACTCCAGAAGTAGGGAGTTTCGTTGCCCCTTCACTAAATTTAGATGATATTGAGTTTGGGAATACTGTGTATGTCCCTCAACAGCTCTCCATGCCAGAAACTGTGCAGCATAATTGCTCATCTTCTCCTACTTCAAGTAGGATGTTGTCCCCACATGTCAGTGCACAGGAATATCATGGACCAATTAGTGCACCACCTCAAGAATATATGGTTCTTGGCAGAGTGCTCCCTCTTAACGAAAGGGGACTTATACAAGTACCCCAAACCCTAGTGGATATGGATTACTTCCTTGTACAGGAGGATGTTGATATCCATCCAGTACTAGAACCTTTCATTAAGCAACATAGGTATGGTAAGGCCCCCTTGTCTTGAGCTTCCCTTACGGAGTGCTGAATTTATTCTGATTTCTACACCCGATCCGAGAGCAGAGTTAGTTAGAATGTCCACACCATTAAGCGCAGATGATCATGGGGAAGGGTGGGGTCCCCACGTGCAAGCAGAATGGATGCGAGATCTTGCAAACCACATTGTTGCTCTCTTTATTGGTCCCGCTATTGCTTTTAGTAGGGGCACATTGTTTAGGATATGCTGTTGTTGTTAACAATAGCCTTTGCTTTATGGTCAGTTGCATGGAGTTCAATTAGCATAACCCGCAGTGCTGATGCCTCTAATGCTGCCTCTAATGCTGCTCTCTTGCAGGATTGTATAATAGGGAAATGGAAATGTATGATCATCTATGTGTACATAGATCTATAGTATGATATTTGCCACTGTTCTGGTTTGCCTAAGTTTGTTTTCAAATATTGTAGCCATTATCACATGTTGAGCCTATGCCAAGGGACATGTTTAATTTGAATGGGAAATGGTAAATATGACGTCCTTTCTAAATGTTATGTACTACAAAGTACCTAAACATTTTGTAGCTACTTCTCTCCTGAGGAACCTGATTAGGTAACATTATCAATTTTAGCAAACTTGCACATTGATAAAAGTACACTGAAGGGTAACATCGTAGGTGTAACACTTATATTTTGAGTGTCACTGTTGCATTCTGCTTTAATTTTATATGTTGACATGTCTCGTTCCCTCTTTAAAATGCCTGTTATTGAACTTGCAGATACTGGTTCAGCTGTTCTGCAACTACTAGTTTCATATGAGAGGTTTGGGTTATTTACAATTGTTTATTGTCACGCATATGAGGTATTATATGGCGGATTTCTTTTTTCCTAACATTTTATATGCTAATACTTTGAAGTACTAATCGCTCATGGTAAAAGGTTATAAATATATTGTATTGACTTAATACAGTTTGCATATTGCCTTTACGGACTGTTCTGGGCTGCAACCCTTCATGATTGCTATTTAGTCCTGTTGGGTATCAGGAATTTGTTGTCTTATTGATGCAATTTACAGTTATACCTCTATTTTCTGGTAAAACTCAGTCTGCTCTGCATTTAAGCCCCTGCCAACAGGGACTTTTTGATGGGATTACCGTTGCTCACATTGTCGCCAGTCTTGCAGATATTTTAATACTTGTGAACAAGGTTCGTGAATTATGCATCAAATTGCTATATTGCTTTACACTGGCTCCAATGTGCGTGCACTACATGGTGTTGTTGTACTCCTTACTTTCATAGGCCCTCTGGTGGTACATACCTGGGATTTAAGCAATATATTGTACTTATTTCCCACGTAACTCTCCCTTCTTTCTAGCATTGATGGTATTGCCTACTTGTAATCTGACTCTGATGTTTGCTGATAAATAGAGGTTCCTTTAGTTCATGATATCCAATCGATTTTTCAAGTTATTATTTTTGTGTGCAATGCTACATGCAGTTTTGTAAGATGTTTTCTACTTCCATTCAGTTAATAATTTATTTGTTTGCTCTAACTCTTATCAACAACATAAAAATATATATACCGGTATATTTTGTATAATAGTATACATGTATATGTGTGATAAAATATATGAAAGAATGCCTTCTGAATGAGTGATTGAAGGGCCAATGAATGGAGGAATGATAGGTATATTTGTGACTACAGACTGGAGGGATCACTTAATGGACTTATGTTTGAATTCTTAAAATGGCAGAATACTATTATTTTAAATACCTCCAATGGTTAAGAAAGACTTTATCTAGTAGTGAGATGATTCTGTGGTTATTCATGCTGACTGGAGAAGTATCTGCCCCCTATTTACGCCTCTATCCGGATGTTCTACTTGAAGAAAAAATATTTTAACAATGCATGGAAATCCCTGTTGTTTTAAAGCTATACAAGAAGTCCTGGAATGATTCCAGAAGCTTTGCCAAGCCATCACTTCGGAAACACTTCTCTACCTTTACACAAGCTGAAGGTTGGAGACACCTGTTGAAAAATTTCCTAGAAAAGCCTAGAGGAAAAGAGCTATGCCAACCCAAAGCCTGAAAGTCCAGTGAACACCATGTAAAAGATCTGATGTGCCAGCCTGAAGACCTGAAGGTTGATTTATTTGTTTCTTTGCAACATCGGTTCCTGTTTGTTTGTGGATGTCAAGTTTTTTCCTTACTGAGAGGCAAGTTCTTAAAGGGTAGTAGATCTCTTCTGTACGCATGAATAGATACAGAATATTTGGAGGTATTTTTAGAAGTTAGAAAAGTAACTTGAGAAAATCATGATGTGGACTTTGTACTATCTGGAAAACTTACAAACATTTGCAAAACTCAATAGAAGAGAGACCTTTTTGTTTTTATTTTCTAAGGACTAGTTTATTAACTTAAAGACTGTCATGCTCTTTTATCGTTTCATGGACATTTGCTATACAATTGGGATAAGCTGATATATCATTATCCAGCCATATGTTAATTTAATGTGTATATTGTTTTATGTTTCTATACATGTTTATAAAGATAGGCCAATGCAATTATAGGAAGGCAATTCAGGATGATGCATATTGGAGGCAAAATTCATAATTGTCACTTTGGGACATATGAGAGGATATTTTTAGGGTTATGCTTTATGTTAAAATTCTATTGATATATATTTTGAGTTTCACAGACAGTTTTTGCAATGGAATGAAGGGAGTTTCCTCCCATTGTTATCTGACCTGTGATCATTCCTGTTCTCATGATATTCCTATTTTTCTGAAATGTCTCTCCTGAGATTGTTTGTTTTTTCCTATTGCATATACATCAGTTTCCTTTACGTAAAGGGTACATAAAGTGTAGTGCTAAACCTCTAAATACATGGCCTTATAAACTTAGTGCCAATAAACGACATACATATGTAAATGAATACGTATATATAAAATAAAACTGTGATGACCACTGTGTATCCAAACATAAACAAATGATAATCTGAAAAAATGAAATAGTGGTCACACATGTGTAAATAAAAAGTGTCTAATCATGTTAACGTCCAATCATATGAAAGAAAGAAACAAAAAGCGTGGAAAAAATTGCTGAAAGTGCAAAAAAAATCCCAAGTGAAATTAAAGTTGAGCGATAGTTTTGGCCACCAGATCCAAAAGTGTATAACCACCACTGTGACAGCACCACCACCGGTAAAGATATGGGCTTACCAAATGGTTCGGACTCAAATGAACATACGTTCTGTGAGTCACAAATGCTTTATGATATCAGCAGGCACTCAGGCTGTAACATCTGGAATGGCGTCCCCAAACTGTACTCAGATTATCATTGATTTTCAGCGGGATGTAGACCAGGAAGAGCATGAAGAAGAACCTAAGAGGCACAGGTATGTCCACGACCACACCATACACGACTATCGTACTCTTTTCACTTCCAGGCAAAATGATCTATTTGTTGTGGTAGCTGCTACTAGAATTCTTTGGACAGCGCAGTGTTTTTTATTTTATTTTGTACCCTCCTTTACGTAAAGGCCTATTGTTCATTGTTTCTTGCAGACTATTATTATAAAGTACTTTTTCCTGTTATGTATGGTTATATTGTTCATGATATATAGAATATGATGTGTGTAGAATGAAAACAGGATACTGGACTTTGAGCAATACTTTTTACTTTTTGATATAATAAATATCCCCCAAAAATATATAAAAAAAAATATTTTTTTCCTCAGTTTAGGCTGATATGTATTCTTCTACATATTTTTGGTAAAAAAAAATTGCAATAAGCTTATATTGATTGGTTTGCGCAAAAGTTATAGCTTCTACAAAATAGGGATAGTTTTTTGGCATTTTTATTATTCGTTTTTTATTAGTAATGGCGGACACATCGGACACTTTTGACACTATTTTGGGACCATTGTCATTTATACAGCGATCGGTGCTATAAAAATGCACTGATTACTGTGTAAATGACAATGGCAGCGAAGAGGTTAAACACTAGCGGGCGATCAAGGGGTTAAATGTGTCCTAGGGAGTGATTCTAACTGTGGGGGGGATGGGCTACCACTGACATGACAGTGATCACTGCTCCCGATGACAGGGAGCAGTAGATCCCTGTCATGTCACTAGGCAGAATGGGGAAATGCCTTGTTTACATGCCTTGCATCTCCCCGTTCTGCGGCTCCGTGACCCAATCGTGGGACACCGAGTCACGCTGTACGCGGCGGGCGTGTGGGCCCGCTAGCCCTGCCAATTAAAGGGGACATACAGGTACGCCCATTTGCTGCCATTGTGCCGACGTATATCAGCGTGTAGCAGTCGGCAAGTGGTTAAACTCTCCAGTATCTTACAGACTATAGAAGTTAAACCAACAGGTATATAATTACTTGGTAAAGACTTTTATCCCTTTTTAAATATAGCCTTACGCCAATCCAGTGGTACTATCCCAGTCATTAAAGAGAACCTAACAATTAGAAACAATGACTTTGAAAAGACAGAGCTCAATTCTTTTAGGATTTGTGGGCATATGCTATCTGGCCCAGGTGCTTTATCCACCTTTATTCTGTCTAAATATTTTTGGACCATATCACTTTTGAGCCATTGTGGATCATTTGGGACTGTTGCATTACCATCCCCATTATGGACATGAGCTCCCCCATGCTCCTTTGTATATACAGAGCTGAAGAAAGTACTTTATACATTTTCCTTCTCTTTGTCCCCAGTCACCCACTCTACATGCTTAGACCTGACCTTTTTACTATTAATATATTTGAAGAATTTTTGTCCTATCTTTTGCAATCTGTCCTTCGTTTGGAATTTTTGTGCCGTTGATATTGTTTTTACATTAATCTGTTATATTCTTTGTAACATTTAAACGATGATAGTGTTCCTTAATTTTTATATTTTTTAAAAGCTCTTATCTTATTATTTATATCTTTTTTAACTTAAGCCACATAGGTTTTATTTTTAGCCTTTTAAACGTATTGCCCATGGGATTAGACTTTTCAGTTCACATACAGTCTTTTTGAAGAACTCCCATTTCTGTTCTGTGTTCATCGATGTCAATATTCCCTCCCAGTCTAAGTCCTAGAGGGCAGCCCCCATCCTTGGAAAATTTGCTCTCTTAAAGGTAAGTGTTTTTGTCTTTCCAGTATGAGCTTGTTGCATACAGCTAACATTAAATGAAATCATGTTATGGTCACTGCTACCCAGATGTTCTTTTATATGATTATTGGTAAAAAGCTCTGCATGGTTTGAGATTATCAGGTCCAACACAGCATCATTCCTAGTCGTGTTATGCTTTCTTCCCACATATTAGCTGGTTAATTGGCTTTCACTCAGAGTGCCCCCAGTGGTTTTATAAGTGTCGTAAAGACATTAGATTGTGAGCTTCTTTAGTGGACAGGGACTAATGTAGATGAATCTGTGTATTTCGCACAGCTCTGCACAATTTGCCAGTACAGTGAACAAAGCACACAAAAAAAACTCCAATATAAACAAATTTGATATTAACCCAAAAAAACCTGCAATTTCACATTATCAATTAATTATAGAACGCTTAGGCTTGTGGGACGTTTAAGTTGCTAATTATGAAACGTGGAACCACATCCTCTAGAAATATCAGTCAATTTATTGATAAATCAATAAATTAGGACAAATAGATAGTGAATCTTCTATTTTGGCTTTAATAATGCTGTAACTTTATGTCAGATTGTAACAATTGTTTCCCTCTGTATATTAACAAGTAGTACTGTAGAACAAAATGGTAGTTAATTGTGGAGTGCTGAAATGGATTAGTATTTGAATTCTGATCGCTAAAGTGATTAGACTAGAACATAACTGGTCTAATAATAACCTTGCACCACATTCCTGATAACAGATTATTATAGAACACTTAGGTTTGTAGGACTTTTAAGGTGATAATTATTTGTGAAATGATTTTTCACAAGACATTTATATAAAATACATACATAATTAACCTCTTCAGGACCCACACTGTACAGGTTAAAAATCAGAGCTAAAACAGCAGGAAGTACTGCAGGAAGTACCTATATCCCCTTCTATCAAGGAAGATAGTTACTTCCCCCAAGATACTGATAGCAAGGGATATTGTTAGCAAGGGAGATAACTAATTCCCCCAGGATACTGATAGAAAGGGAGATAGCTTTCCCCAGATTACTTATTCCAGGATAAAAGTGCATGGTGAAGGCTACCTACACTATGTAATAATATTATTTTTATATATGTATAGACTGTCTACTGGCTGTCTCTAGTGGATACGGTTCCGATCTCTGCGGTTTCTTTTATTTTGGAAGTTTTTAATCTCATGACCCTCATTGTTATTTCTGTTACCAATGAGAGAGGAATTTAGTTGCTCTCCTCCCAGGTGGATGGTTTGGTGAGGAGGTGGTTTTCAATCCTTGATCTACCACTAATTATCTTCAATATCATTCTTCACATATTCCTGAAGAAACATGTAGTGTATTTACCAGGACAAGCACATTTAAAAAAAAGGAAAAGCCCCATACACACGGTCGGACTTTTTCATCAATTTGGTCCGATCGGACAAGGTTGTTGAAAAATCAGACCGTGTGTATGCACCATCGGACAGTGTTCGTCGGTTTGTCCGTCGGACAAAGTCTTATCTCCTGCTGGAAAGATTTCGCGTCAACCCGGTCCGATCACACCAAATCCGAGCGTGTGTACGCTTGTCCGACGGACAAAGTGCTACGCATGCTCAGAAGAAATTCTGTGACGGAAGCGCTCGGTCAGGTAAAACTACCTTTCCTAATCGACACAGCACATTCGTCACGCTGCAATGTTAAAATGTCTTTAATGCAGCGCATTCTCTTTTTCTTTACAATGCAACAAGAATGACATGTTTTAGCTGCTCCTATTCACCCGCACTTCTCACAAACTTACTTCTTTATTACTTTGCAGCATTTATACACTACATGTTTATTTTTACTCTGAACGGAAAAGAATCTTTGTTATTTTTTTACCATGATTTGTCTTTTTTTTTTTTTTTTTTGGGGAATACATATTTGAATGTTTTTTTTTTTTTTTTTTTTTTTGGAGGGGGGTTGTGTGTCTCAAATTACCAAAAACACATTATTTACATTTGTATTTCTTGCTTAAATTTACTAGGAGGTTGTTTGTTGTTGTTGCCCCTTGTTAATTCTACTTTAGGATTAGTGAAATGTACCAGCCTACTCAAAGAAAAACTGTCATTGTAGCAAAGTAAAACACAATAGTCAATGATTATTTCAAATCAAAAAAACCTTTATTTAGGTCACACCAACAAACCAAAGAGGAACGCAGCCATGGTGAAACTTGGGGAATTTGCAAAGTCTTGGCCCCCCACGGCAACCATCATTGTCCAAGCGTAGAAAATTGGGGGCCTGAGGAGTACGTATATTAAGGGGAGTGCAATCTGGTCGTGAAGTCCAAAGTATCCGGAACTGCAGCAGATGCCATCTAGGTCCCCAGGCTCTGGTACTACAAGAGGCTCCATCTTCTCTCACACCAGACTGATTGCAGGTCGTCACTCTCAGGTCTTCCTTCCACGCTTCCTTCCACGCTGTGGCTGTCGTGCTGGTGGGGTGGCAGAAGGAGGAGGAGGAGGAGGAGGAGGCGGAGCATGGTAACTATGGCAAACATGTGTGACTGGGGTCATCTCCCCAGCCCTACCCTTATTTAGGACATGGAGGATGAGCCCCTCACACATGTTGCGTTGCCCCACCTCCATACCCATCATTTTTGTGACAACCACCGAGCCAAAGGTCTCCTCGTCGGCGGGTGTGGCATGTAGGGAGTCTGAAGCCTCTCTGATCATGCGGAGCGCTGACTGTGCCGCATAATCCCCCCTTCTCGCCCTTTTGTAGGGAAGGCGGAGGAGAGGGATTTGGGAGTCAGTCAGGCTCCGAGGCCTAGCCCCCTCTTGGCTGCCACTACCCAGCTGGTGGCTGCCACTAACCCCTGCCTCCTCCTGACTGCCACCTTCCACAGCCACCTCCTGGCTGAGGTCTTCCTGTGTAGGAAAAAGGGACATAGTTTCAGTTATTTGTTCATCAAACACACACAATTCTCATCTAGTGACTGGTGCAAAATGTTTACAAATAGAAAACCATACAATTCTCAGCCCAGCAGTTTAGATTCTGGCCCCAAATGTCTCCAACACTACTGTCTGTTGATATGTCAAACACGTTAGGAACTAAGCAATTGGCGATCCTGAATTAAGTGAACATCATTCATTATTCCCATAAATGGTAACAAAACTACTATACCTGGAACAAGCTGGGCTCCTGCACATCTTCCATACTGGAAGGCCCAGGTTGCTCCTCGGAAGCCTCATCAGGGGTGGGCTGTGCGCAAGGAAGCGTGGAAGGAGGAGTTGAGGTTGGCTCCGTGACATCAGCCTGGTCCTTCAGAAAATGGAGACTCTGATAGTACCAGAGCTTGGGGACATAGACCTCATCTGCTGAAGTTGCAGTTTCCTCAGACTTCACGACCTTCTTCCTCTCCCTGATATACGCACTCCTCAGGCTGCCAATTTTCTTTCTAATATCATCAACAGTTGCCGTGGGGAACCTTGGCTTGACAAATTCCACAAGTTCCTCCAGGGCTGCGTGCCTCTTTGGTTTGTTGGTGTAATGTGGGTGTATACCCTGCCACAATATGGGAAAATCCCTGTATTTGGCAATGAAGAGGGGGAGAAAACTCATGTCGTTGAATCCCTTCATATCAATCTCTGCAAGACACAACAACACACCAAACCCTATAAATTATGTCAGGCTAAACTCTCCTAATCTTCTCCATAAAGAAGCCTCAAGTTCAAATCAGTCTAGGCTAGTTATGTACCAACGTTAAATTGTACCTTCGTTTGTAGCGATCGTCTCGTGTGAGTTTTCTCTCCCCTCGTCTCCCAGATCGTGGCTACGACACAGGCGTGTGACGTTTTATATACACTGCGCATGCTTCAAACTCCGCCCGCCCCTGACGATCTTTCTCGTCTATTCCCCACCCCTTCTCTTTACGGCGTAGTGGGGAGAGCACATGGCGGGGACACAGCAGGTGCGCCACAAATATCCCACCAACGAGGAGGAGGACGAGGAAAGTCCGGAGGCAGAAACGTCCCGATCCCGGAACCTGAAATTCAAGGCCTCCAATATGTCATTTGGAGAAATGTTGGAGATGGTGGACATATTAAAGAGGAGCGACTATGATGGGAAGTATGGGCCTTACCTCAACCCCAATGTCCGCAAGGCCAAGATCATGTCTAAAGTTGTGAGAAGGCTGTACAATAATTTTGGGGTACAACGATCCAAGGAGCAACTCAGGAAACGCTGGTCAGACCTGAAACTGAGGGAGGCCGATCAGTACAGAAAGATCAAGAGAATTCTTCAAAAAAGTAAGTAGTTGTGTTTTGTGTTTGATTTCTTGCTTGCATACTGCTCCATTGTGTTTTGATTTTTACCAAGTTGTACATTCCAAAATGGCCACTTTCATGTTCGTCTGTGCATTCGATCGTACTCAGCCTCGATCTTTCTGCCACTGTCATGGTCGTGTGTGTGTGCATTCGATCGTACGCAACCTCGATCGTTCGGCCACTTATAATACGATGTTTGGTGTTTTTTTGGGGAAAGGAAGTTTGTTCTCACTAGAAATGTCATCAAGAATGTAAAGCCAATTTATTCAATGTAAAGGAGAGGTCACTCAGTAGCTGTTTACCCATCTGGACTCTAGAGCACTAGTGCTGGGACACCCAAACCCCCTTTTTATTATGCTTTTCCACACATGTGCTCCAGTGGATACTAGAGGGGGGTCTCCATCACACAAACTTCTACCAAAAAGCTAGTCAGTTTAGCACCTTTACAAAGTGACTTCATTCATGTAGTTGACATTTGTAACTGGCCAAACTAAAATAGTGTCCGTCACTTTCAAGCAATGTTTGTCATTTCCTATTTCTGCCCTCAATAGCTTGTGTTGCTAAATCTTCCTTTTGGACATTCTCATAGGGGAGCGAAAACTTGGGCCGTCTGAGGAAACCCCCAAACCAACACCTACCAAAAAAGGGGAAAGAGCAGAAGCAGAGGAGGAGGAGGAGGAGGAAGGAGAGATCATCGAACTTGGAGAAATTGTCACCACAACAGGTGAGTGTGGGAGAACACAGCTACTGGTAAGCTAATCCATGTATGGCTGCCTCATTTCCAACACCCCATTTTTGTTTGTTTGTGGTTTTTAGGTGACGTGGATGTTGTGGAAGAAAAATCGCACTTTACCACAGAGAGTGCCCACGTACTCATCGGAGAGATAATGGTCTGCAATAGAGATCTAGATTACATAAAGCAAAACATCAATGATGTTCAACAAAAATTGAAGAACATCATTGATGTTTTAGGAAAAATATGAAAACGCACCAAGTAATTAACACACATTTGTGCCAGCTTCAGAACACATTTGCAACTTAAAAACTGTCTGAAATTTGGAACATGCACACATTGTGTCCACATGTGCTAGCTCCCACCATGGTGGATGAATGGCAACGTTTTTTTGGGGGTGCAAACACTTTACGAACTACGAAAGTGGTTGTGGTGAAGGGGTTGCACCCCCAAAAAACGTCCATTCATCCCCATGATGGAAAATGGCACTTTTGAAGCTTCTAGGCATGTGTTTTACCATCTAATGACCATTTTCAGTCCCAAATTGTGTGCATGTTCCAAATTTCCACTTTTCGGGGGTGACCCCCCCATGTGATGAAGGCAAGATCAAACACACTTTGAACATATAGTCATGTCTGATCTTGTCTTCACTTTACAAAGTTGAACTTTCCAAGTTCCTAGGTTCTGTTTTGCTCCATGCCTGGTTTTACCAATTGCGGAATGTTTGTAAACAATGTTGTAAATAACCAAGATGTTGTCAGTTTTGGCGTGAAGATTGTAAACGCACTTGGGAATGTTTTCCTAGTAAACTTTTATTTTTCTAAATGTGTGGCTTCCTTATTTAAAAAACACAATGCATTATGTATGTAAAATGAAAAGGATATGGGGGGCAATGGGTGTTATTTACTAAAGGCAAATCCACTTTGCACTCCAATTTTCTTTCCCGGGGAACTTTTTCAATGCACTTGTAGAGCATAGCGGATTTGACTTATGTAAATGACACCCACAGTGCTTTGTACGAAAACACGGAGCACAGCATTTTGGAGAATACACACATGTCAGACCTGGTGATGAAAAGGAGTATTTTGGGTGTCAGTTATGCAGTACAAACCTTCTCTAGACCAAAGATTAGGTAGCAAACACACAACATGAGAATAATCTTTTTGGGAAGAAGAGACTGTTACCTCCTTTTGCCCAGAAAGTGCATTCCCACTGTCGAAGGCAAAGGGAAAAAATGTCAAAGTAAAATAAGCTAAAAAGAAGACTGAAATGACATGAAATCATAGGTTGGTTAAAATATCAGATTTATTAAAAAATGCCTCTCACACATCGTCAGGCAGAGCAATGGCCCCCCTACCCACAAAGTACTGCATATATTGGTCCCGGACCACACGGGCATTTAGAGGGGGCAAGCCTGGACGTGCCACTCGAAGGGCTGTGAGTTCGGCATTTGGAGGGCCCTCCACATCTGGGCCAACGGGCACCACATAGTTCCTGTTATGTCTTTTGAGGAAGTTGTGCAATATGCAACAGGCAAGAACTATGTGGTTCAGTTTGTATTCCGCCAAGTTAAATGCCGTCAGGAACAGGCGGAAGCGGCTGGCCAGGATGCCAAAAGCGTTCTCCACAACTCTTCTGGCTCTGGACAGCCTGTAGTTGAAGACCCTCTGGTCCGGGGTGAGGGTCCTCATCGGGAACGGCCTCATCACATGGGGAGTCAACGCAAACGCTTCATCTGCGACAAAGACGAAGGGGAGTCCTTCGGCATTCTCCTCTGGAGGTGGCAAGCACAGACTGCCACTTTGGAGACGCCAGTAGAACTCCGTGTGCGTAATGGCCCCACCATCCGATATCCGGCCGTTCATCCCCACGTCCACATACATAAACTCGTATGTTGCCGACACCACCGCCAACATCACTACACTATTAAACCCTTTATAATTATAATAGTAGGACCCCGAGTTGGGCGGTGGGACGATGCGGACGTGTTTCCCATCAATTGCCCCTCCGCAGTTAGGAAAGTCCCAACGGCTGGCAAAGTGGGAGGCCACAGTCTGCCATTCCTGTGGCGTGGAAGGGAACTGTGGAGTGAAACAAGAAAAAAACATTAGTCACTTTGCACCTAAACATTGCAAGCAGATTAGACAATCAACATCTTGGAACAAGAGCATTGTCTAAAATTGGAGGCTGGAAAGTATTTGCACAGAAAAGTAGAGGCTCCCCTTCACAGATTACTCACCCCCCCATCAATCCCCCCACTTCTGATGGGCCATTGGCAATAACTCGGGGTTTTGGGGGGGGGGGGGGTGGTGGACAGCTAACCCTCTGCACTTCATTGATTGGCAAATGGCTCAATAATGTGGGCTAGTTTGGCCAGACCCTCTGTACTTAACACTATTGGCAGGCCACAGGAAAGATCAAATAACATTTCAACCCCCCCCCCCCCCCCCCCCCAAAAAAGGCAGGCACAGTGTGACATTATTAAATTACCAAGCAAGCTAATAGGAGGGAAAGAAGACAAAAAAATAGGAAATGGAATGTATGGAGGCAGTCCCTTGCACTACATGCTTTGCTGAATTCATCCCTAAAGATGCGCACTATAAAGAGGTAGGTATATAGTGTGTATGGACCTTGGGAAAGCCAGCAGATAAAGGATTGGTACCATCTGACAGAGCAGTTGGGGGAGGGGGTTCCTAATGAGTTTGCCCCCCCCCCCCACCAAAAGAACAAAAAAAGGGGGCTCTACATGAAGTAAACCACACAGCAAACATTTGTGCATATTTTAGGGGGTGTTTTGGGGCAAACAATACTATGCAGCAGACAAAAGACATTGCTTAAGTGACTAGGCCATAGGTGTCTATTGGGGCAGAAGAGCATGCTGGTGAGGTAAGTGAAGGGAAAAATGCATGAAGGAGAAAAGGGGCACAGCATATTAGAACATATTGCAATCATGGTAATTAGGGAAGGAGGTCAAAAATACAAGTCATTAGCAAACAGAGCATACATAGAAGGGAATAGTAAAGTAGAAATGTTACCTTAATATAGTCCTCCTGCAGGACCTGAATGATGGCAGAACAGGTCTCTGGAATAATGATTCCCAGGGCCTGGGGAGAGATACCTGAAGAGAACTTCAAATCCTGAAGACTTCTCCCTGTCGCCAAGTACCTCAACGTGGCAACAAGCCTCTGCTCCGGAGTAATGGCTTGTCTCATGCAGGTATCCTGCCGGCTGATAAAGGGGGTCAGCAAAGCCAAAAGACGGTGAAAATCGGGGTCCGTCATCCTGAGAAAGTTCCTGAAATCATCAGGATTATTCTCCCGGATCTCACGAAGCAAAGGCATGTGCGAGAACTGGTCACGCTGAAGCAACCAATTCTTGGTCCACATACTCCTCGTCACTCTGTTCATGGACGGGTCTTGGGTCAAAGCTAAAAGCCCGACACCAATTCCGCGTACAGCACGAACTCGGCGACGAGTACGCACGGGAAACATCGCTCAGAAGGTCACAAAAGGTCGGCTGGTCAGAACGGACAAACAGAAAGCACCGATAAACAGCAAGGCCTGAAAGAACGAAGTGAATACCAGCAACGAGCAGACAATAAGCAGTGCAAATCAAAGCGTCCTATATCAAGATATAGGCCGCAATGACCAACAAATGCGAACTGACTACACGCACTAATAAACAGATACGCACGACAAGCACAAACTGAAGAGCAGTAACGATCTGAGTCAGAAAACTGAGAAGCGCGAATCTTAAGTCACCAAACTTCCACTAACTCTCGATAAACACGGGATCAGCAGAAGGAGCCCAACGGGTGCCTGACGTGGTGCTGAACTTCCCTTTTGTAATCTCGTGGACGACGACTTACGTCACAACGTTCTTCCGGACCGGATATTCCGACAACGTAGTCCGACCGTGTGTACGCAACGCCAACATCGGACAAAGTACGTCGGACAAAGTCCGACTGACCTGGTCCGCGGATTGTCCGAGCGTGTGTATGGGGCTTAAACCCCCTTCCTAACCAGACCAATTTTCAGCTTTCGGTGCTCTCACACTTTGAACGACAATTACTCCGTCATGCAACACTGTACCCAAATTAATTTTGTGTCCTTTTTTTCACACAAATAGAGCTTTCTTTTGGTGGTATTTAATCACCGCTGGGTTTTTTATTTTTTGCGCTATGAATCAAAAAATACAGAAAATTCGGTAAAAAAAAATTCTTTGTTTCTATTAAAAATTATTGCAGAGTATTGGCGAGTATTGGCGAGTATTGGCGAGTATTGTCAGAGTATTGGCGAGTATTGGCAAGTATTGGCAGAGTATTGGCAAGTATTGGCAGAGTATTACAGTGTTGCACAGTATTGGCAGAGCATTGCACAGTGGTGGCAGAGCATTGCACAGTGGTGGCAGAGCATTGTACAGTGGTGGCAGAGCATTGCACAGTGGTGGCAGAGCATTGCACAGTGGTTGGTGGCAGAGCATTGCACAGTGGTTGGTGGCAGAGCATTGCACAGTGGTGGCAGAGCATTGCACAGTGGTGGCAGAGTATTGCACAGTGGTTGCAGAGCATTGCAGTGGTGGCAGAGCATTGCACAGTGGTGGCAGAGCATTGCACAATGGTTGCAGAGTATTGCACAGTGGTTGCAGAGTATTGCACAGTGGTTGGTGGCAGAGCATTGCACAGTGGTTGGTGGCAGAGCATTGCACAGTGGTTGGTGGCAGAGCATTGCACAGTGGTTGGTGGCAGAGCATTGCACAGTGGTTGCAGAGTATTGCACAGTGGTGGCAGTGTATTGACCAGCGCTGTGGGCACTACACATCCAGCCCACAGCGCTGGTCCCGTCTCTCCCCCTCTCCGCTTCTCTACTCTCTGTACTGATCGGTACAGAGAGGGGAGGGAGGAACCGGCGTCATGACGTGACGCCGGTTTGTGTACATGTGATCCGTGATGCGCCGGGTCCTCGGGACCCGGCGGTCACGGATGTTCCCCAGTGCGCGCCCCAGGGGGCGCGCGGGAGCAAGTTTCTGGGAGAACGTCCGTAGGACGTCCACTCAGAACTTGCCGACCGCGCTGTAGACGTCTTTCGACTATAACGCGGTCGGCATGTGGTTAAATGAAAATAACCCAGGTCAGTGTATATTTTTTAGTCTGTAGGAAAGTTATAGAGTCCACAAACCATGGTATACATCTGGAAATTTAAAACAATCCTGATGTACTGACGGCCTATCTCATTTCTTGAGGCCTGAAAATGCCAGGACAGTACAGATGACTCCTTTTTGGAATGTAGACAGTTCAAGGTATTTAGTAAGAGGTATGGCAAGTTTTTTCAACTTGTAATTTTTTGTCACAATTATTTGGAAAAATTATGAAATTTAATAAATTCACAATTTTTGTTTTTACATACTGTCACCGGTGCAGTACAGCGTTATCATATAACAGGTGTGGCTGTAATCAGACTGGTAACAGAATAAAAAAAAACAACACACTGTGACCAGAGCAATACAGTGTTAACATAGTAATACTGTACTACTCTAGGGAAGTGATCAGGATTTTTTTTTATACATACAGTGCATCCGGAAATATTCACAGCGCTTCACTTTTTCCACATTGTGTTATGTTACTACAGCCTTATTCCAAAATGGTTTAAATTCATTATTTTCCTCAAAATTCTACAAGCAATACCCCATAATGAAAGAAGTTTGTTTGAAATTGTTGCAAATTTACATGTACATAAGTATTCACAGCCTTTGCCATGACACTCCAAATTGAGCTCAGGTGCATCCATTTTCCACTGATCATCCTCGAGGTGTTTCTACAACTTGATAGGAGTCCACCTGTGGTAAATTCAGTTAATTAAACATGATTTGGAAAGGCACACACCTGTCTATATAAGGTCCCAGTCCCACAGTGCATGTCAGAGCACAAATCAAGTCATGAAGTCCAAGGAATTGTCTGTAGACCTCTAAGACCGGATTATATTGAGGCACAGATCTGGGGAAGGGTACAGAAAAATGTCTGCAGCATTGAAGGTCCCAATGAGCACAGTGGCCTCAATCATCCATAAATTGAGGAAGTTTGGAACCCGCCAGGACTCTTCCTACAGTGGGCCGGTCGGCCAAACTGAGCGATCAGGTGATAAGAGCCTTAGTCAGGGAGGTGACCAAGAACCCGATGGTCACTCTGACAGAGCACTCTGACAGAGCATCCCTACAGCGCATCATGCTGTGGGTATGTTTTTCAGTGGCAGGGACTGGGAAACTAGTCAGGATAGAGGGGAAGACGAATGCAGTAATGTACAGAGACATCCTTTAATGAAAATCTGCTCCAGTCTCTCTGGACCTCAGACTGGGGCGAAGGTTCATCTTCCAACAGGACAACGACCCTAAGCACACAGCTAAGATAACAAAGAAGTGTCTATGGAACAACGCTGTAAGTTTCCTTGAATGGCCCAGCCAGAGCACAGATTTGACCCCGATTGAACACCTCTGGAGAGATCTAAAAGGGGATGTGCACCGACACTCTACATCCAACCTGATGGAGCTTGGAGAGGTTCTGCAAAGAAGAATGGGAGAAACTGCCCAAAAATAGGTGTCAATACTTCCTGGATGCACGGTATCGTGATTGCATATACCAATGAATTTCATTGGTATAGGCAACCATTTTTACTAAATGAAACTAGTTCATTCAGTGTCTTTTGTTGTGATTAGCTGTGATTGGTCAAAGCTAATAACATGGCACAGATGAGCTGTTTTTGGCCTGTCTGTACCATGTGATCACACTGACCAATCACAGCTAGTATCCCAATTGTATACAACGGATGGCATGAAAGGAAGCCAAGTTTACAATTGTCATGCGATCTGCTGTGTTTGGTTACAGCGATCACATGACACTGGCAGCTGGCTGGTGAAGTGATCTTTAATCGCCTGTGTCCGGTGGATACAGACGGTGACAGATCCTGCCTCTGCATGGACCCATCGCAGAACAGTGCTCCTGCCCAGCACTCATTTTACTATAGCCCAGGCGGGAAGGTGTTAAAGGCAAAATGGGAGATTCACTGTCTATTTGACCTGATCAGCAATATTACTGCAAATGAAAGTGATAACAAATCCCAAATTATTGATCAGAACTGGAATAAACAACTGCTTAATAGGGTCTAGCCCTCACATTGGAAAGATATCCTCTCACTTCCTGCTCATTAGGGAAAATCTCCTTAGTGAGACACACACCATTAATGACTTAATATGCCTTGATTTGAAAGGTCTTGGTAGAGACAGGACTTTGCTTCCTCATGTCGGAGCCTCCAGCAAGGAGGTAATGATTAAGCACAAGATATATGTATGAAAAGCATCTATGTGACCCCTTGGTCATGCCACGTCTCTTCTGCAATAACACACAGTATACATACATAACATACAGTATCTGTCTTGTATTGAATGTACACTGAGCTGCATATTCAGAGTTCAGTGTGCATTCCGGCTGTACCAGAGTAATTGACTCTCATGCAGAATGTCACCCCCCCCCCCCCCCCCCCCCCGCCGGCCAATCAAGAGGCTGAAAACCAGATACCAGAGAAGATCATGGCAGCCAGCAAGGGATGTAACCGCTGTGTCGCAGGCGGGTGAAGATGAGTATTTCTGGTGTTTTAGTTCCACTTTAACTATATTTAAATTCTTCCACTATCACTTTTAAATTTGGGATTTCTTGTTGTCCCTCCATTAAAGCTCATCTGCAAACAACTCTCACCTTCCGTCTCTCCACATAATCCATTAAACTGATTCTAAAGGATCTCTGCAGTGGTTTTGCACAAAGCAGCCCAGATCGTCTTTTTTTTGGGTCCCCCTGCGAATGTCCCCAGTAGCAGGCCTCTTGCTTTAGGAGCTCTGGAGCCACACTCTGTGTGTCCATTTATACCTGCTCTCTTGTTATTGGCTCACTGGCTGTGATTGACAGCAGCAGAAGCCAATGGCTCCCACTGCTGTGTAAGCCAATGATTAGAGAAAGACCTGGGAGAGCCGCTGTTCTCATGCACATTGATGGAGCAGGATGGGGCTCAGGTAAGTATAAGGAAGGGGGGCGGGAAGCTTGGGGGGAAGCTACACCCAGAAGGTTTTTTTACCTTAATGCATGGAATGTATTAAGGTAAAAAACCTTGAGCCTTTAGAACCACTTAATAGTTATTACTTTACTACTTTTTTCCTGTTATAAAATTGATGTTGGTTACATCATCAGTAAGGATGAAAAGGTCCATTCTGGTGCCCGCTGGGAGAAAAGTTGAGCTGGTTGGAGACGGCTGGGTTGAGGAGTTAGATATGTTGCATTTCCACTAAATCAGGCAGCACTGACTTCATGACAGCAGCACTGCCTAATCTGAAAGTGCCAGTGGGCATTGAGGACACCAGTCCTGCCAGGGATGACTAGTCTTCTCCACAGGAAGTGTTGGAATTCCACTGTGTGCAATGGGAGTTTGAATAAAGATCGAGGAAGCTTGGAGCATCATACCCAGACACTAAAGTACTTGTGGCCTGTTTTGGCCTAGTGGTCAAAACAGGTAGTGCACTAACATCCCTTACAAGCCCATCAATACAGGTTCTAAAATACAATTTCTGGCAAAATCAGCTTGAAAAAGGTCCTAAGATTAAGCAGTAGTATTTATAACATTGGGTAAGTATTAATTTTGGCCAAGTTGGTAAGGAGTCAACCTGCTTAACTGGCCATTCTGTATTAGCTATAACTGCCCCAGAGCTCCTTGATACCCACAGTAAAGTAATTGTCTACATGAGTAAGTAATGTATTACATTTCTATAAGGTCCAGTGTTGATTGGCTTTTGTTTGCTTCAGAACTGCTTCTCTCCCTGTACAAGGCAAAGGCAGATCAGTTTAAGGTCATATGAATGTGCAATGAACTCTGAATGATCCCAAAAGCACCTGAAACTGAACATAAAAGCAAACTGCAGTTCCCCATGAAAACCTATAGGCAGGGTCATCCAGACACGGGCAATATGTTCTATTCACAAATACCACTAACAAGCCTCATTGCCCTTATCTCACATTAGTGTGTGCCCCGAATGAAGCCATCACATATACGGTACCTCTTTTAGCACATATCCAGTTCTCTGCCCTGCATGCTCAGATGAACCAGTTAAACATTTATCAGATTGGCCACAAGTAATTATGGAGGCGAGTCCAAAGCATTTGCAAAAACTTTACTTTCTAACTTCAAGGTGGGCAACAACAGGGCACACTATTATAGTACTTGCAAGTTCAGGGCATCCAGTTCCAAAAGACACCATTAGGTTACATGTCACTTCAGAGAATTGTGGGTTCCATTTCCATACTTAGATTCTTACCTTGAAGGTTGACTTTAGTTGGCACTTTTCCCGGACCAGGTTGCTTCTAGTCCTGTCCCTGAATTCAGTACCACTGAGGGCATCAGGACCTCTACAGGTTGTTCCCCAGCCTGAAAATATCAAACACTTGGAGGATACATCTTTGCAGGAAAGGTCCCATGAGGGCCAACTACGCAGCTGAGCTCCTATCTCCTTACACTTTCCACCCAAACCCATCTCACTCTCTAACTCACTATATATATATATATATATATATATATATATATATATATATATATATATACATATCGTCTAAAGAACCACTTAATAGTTAATACTTTACTACCTTTTTCCTGTTATAAAATTGATGTTAGTTACATCATCTGTAAGGATTTCAAAGGTCCATTCTGGTGCCCACTGGGAGAACAGTTGAGCTGGTTGGAGACGGCTGGGTTGGGGAGTTGGATATGTTGCATTTACACAAAATCAGGCAGCACTGACTTGGTGTTTTTGCACAAAGCAGCCCAGATCGTCTTTTTTTTGGGTCCCCCTGCGAATGTCCCCAGTAGCAGGCCTCTTGCTTTAGGAGCTCTGGAGCCACACTCTGTGTGTCCATTTATACCTGCTCTCTTGTTATTGGCTCACTGGCTGTGATTGACAGCAGCAGAAGCCAATGGCTCCCACTGCTGTGTAAGCCAATGATTAGAGAAAGACCTGGGAGAGCCGCTGTTCTCATGCACATCGATGGAGCAGGATGGGGCTCAGGTAAGTATAAGGGGGGCGGGAAGCTTGGGGGGAAGCTACACCCAGAAGGTTTTTTTACCTTAATGCATGGAATGTATTAAGGTAAAAAACCTTGAGCCTTTAGAACCACTTAATAGTTATTACTTTACTACTTTTTTCCTGTTATAAAATTGATGTTGGTTACATCATCAGTAAGGATGAAAAGGTCCATTCTGGTGCCCACTGGGAGAAAAGTTGAGCTGGTTGGAGACGGCTGGGTTGGGGAGTTGGATATGTTGCATTTACACAAAATCAGGCAGCACTGACTTCATGACAGCAGCACTGCCTGATCTGAAAGTGCCAATGGGCATTGAGGACACCAGTCCTGTCAGGGGTGACTAGTCCTCTCCACAGGAAGTGTTGGGATTCCACTGTGTGCAAGGGGAGTTTGAATAAAGATTGATGAAGCTTGGAGCCTCATACCTAGACACTAAAGTACTTGTGGCCTGTTTTGGCCTAGTGGTCAAAACAGGTAGTGCACTAACACCCCTTACAAGCCCATCAATACAGGTTCTAAAATACAATTTCTGGCAAAATCAGCTTGAAAATGGTCCTAAGATTAAGCAGTAGTATTTATAACATTGGGTAAGTATTAATTTTGGCCAAGTTGGTAAGGAGTCAACCTGCTTAACTGGCCATTCTGTATTAGCTTTAACTGCCCCATAGCTCCTTGATACCCACAGTTCTCTGTGTCTAATAATAATAATTCTGTATTCTGTATTCCAACAGATTCCCACACATAACTAAATCTCCAAACATATCATTTGCCAGCATGGAAATTGTCTTTTATAATGAAGTATCCTACTTAATACACTTCCATTATAGCAATATTCTGACCTGCATGAACCAGGTACAGCTAGCAGCCTCCTTAATGGTAACATGGCAGCAGTGATTTAAAAAGAGAACAATGGCAACTAATGCATTCAGGATCCATGCATCACTTCAAAATAAAATCACAGGGACAAACATTTCAATTAATGACAGACAATGACAAATTGATCATCACATGAAAATAACAGCTGAACTCAACATACAGTGACATGACACAAACTTCACTCGATAACAAAGAAACAGCGAGACAACAATAGCCATGAAATCTAACAAGTCAGAAACATTTTATTTTTAACTTTCCATGTCTGTGCTGAGATTGGCACTGCTATTAGTCTTACATAAATCCATAATTTGTATTGCCTTGACTTGCTAAAGAAAACGAGCATAAAAATAAATGTTATTTTCAGAGAAACAGATGATAACTTAAAGCTGAACTAAACTGTATCTGAGCACCATGTTAATACATTTTTTAATATTTGAAGAAAACTCACCCATCCATCCATGTTTCATGCTTTATTTCAGTGTTTCTCAACTCCAGTACGGGGGTCCCCGAGTTACGAACTCGTTAGGGACTGTCCTCCTGTTCTTAAATCGGAAATGTTCATAAGTCGGGGACCCCCTGTACTTAAGGCGCCCTAACAGGTCATGTTTTCAGGCTTTCTATTATTTTTTTTTAGCACAGGTGATTTGATCAGTTACATTGACTTTGTAATTACCACAGCTGTTTCATCTGAGGGAAATCCTGAAAACATGATCTGTTGGGACGCCTTGAGGACTGGAGTTGAGAAACACTGCTTTATTTTGTTGAAAAATCACTTTGAAAAACACCACTAGCATTTCTACCTGCCGCCATCTTGAGTAAGGAATTCATGCAGCATTTCCTACCTGTAATCCAGCTGCCCTTAGCTCAGGCATGCAAGTACGGGGATGTGCTTAGCTGAGAAAGCCCCTCCCCTCCAGATCAAAGAAAAAATTGCCCATGTGTTCATTGATAGAGTTTAGTTCTTCGTTAACGGAAATATCCAGGAATTCAATCATCCACATATCATCAAAGCGGAACTAACACATTCACCCCAGGAGTCTCAAAACCTTTCAGTATTAGGGCCACACCCAGTAGTGGCCGGTAATTGTCTAGAAAAAGGTTGGGGACCCACCCACTTGTGACACCTGTGAATCAATATTCGATATCGGTTTCCGGCTTCTCCTCCCGATCAATTAGGACAGGAGGTGGATCTAAAGAAGGCCGGGGGAAGCCGCAATGTCGAAGGGGTGAGTGCGGACCTAGGCTTTGTTTGCCGCCCCCCCAAAAAAATGTTTTGCACCAGCCACCACTGGAGGCCGATCTAAAGAAGACTGGGTTGGCCAGGAGGAGAAGCCAGGGAAGTCACGGTGGGGGAGTGGTGAGTGCAGACCTGGAGAGAATTGTTTGCAATAGCACTACCCACCACTGGCCACACCATGTATTTTACAAATATTTGTGGGCCAAAAAAAAAATCTGTATTATTAAGTTGGTTTTAAACCCTTACGCTTACCCAGTGAAGTGACTAGCCTCAGTTGATACACAAATATTTCAACATAAGTTGTACATGTTTTTTTGCAGCCTTTCTTTTCTCTATAGCCATTCAAAGTGCAGAATTTATGCAGATTTCAAAAAGCAGGGGACAGGAAACCAAAGTTGCACTCTGCAGAGCTCAGATAGAGCTAATTGAAGGGAAGTGACACTTTCCTCTCCACACAGCATACAGGAACAGAGTTGAGGCTGTCAATCGCAGGCTGTGTTCTGGAGCTCCCTCCCCAGTCACCTTTTTACCTCTTAGCATCAGGAAAGAAGTGACTCATGCTAATAACAGAGGAACGAGCCAGCAGAGAGAAATGACACTTGGATAGAGTGCTCTGGATAGAGAAAAGTGCAAACTATAAAGGAATATATTTTATTCATATTTCATGCCAGAGGTTTACAACCACTTTAAAACAACAAATAAACTTTAAATGAATTAATAAATTAATTCGAATTATTTCACATCAGAAGCCCCCATCACATCAGAGCCCCTCTTTCACAACAGAATTCCCCTTTCACATCAGAGTCCCCAGTTCCCCAGACCTACTTTACAATCTTTAGCACAGTATGCATGGTATAGGGGAGGAGGTGGAGCAGGTCTTGACAGAGGGCAGGAGGAGCAGCAGGTCCTCTTCTGAATGCTGGGATGGACCTGGATGCCACCGTGTTATACGTTTCCATGGGGTGAATGAGCTGGCCAACAGCACCATAGTAATAAATTAAATTGTGTTTCCTAGCCGCTCAGCATCATTGGTTGTTATGGTTCTGGCAGCCAGCCTGAACTATGGAAACTCATGATGCAAATATGGGACAACTTGCTGCAGGCTGCGTAAAAAATATAAAAACAAATATATATGTCCATGCAAAAAAATTACAAAAGGCAGCATAATCTGTATCACTCACACAATATAAACTCCATAAACAATAAATCGTGTGCAATGCTGATATATCAATAAATGATACAAATGTGAACATTCATTTAAACCATATACACAAAAAATGACCACATATGTATAAAAAAATAAACACAGCATCAAATAGTAATAGTGATAAAATTGTGTGAACACCAGTCCTTTAATTTCCCCAAAAATATATATGCAAAAAATTCCATCAGTGACCATCAACATTTAACATTTTGTGAACACCACATTCAACACCACCTCGTGCTCTATTTGTGAATCCGCTCACCTTGGAAATGACCTCAGATGAATGAGAGGCCAAAACAGGCAATGTGAACAGAGATTGGCTCCACACCTCCACCCATAATGGAAACTGGGGCCTTTTCACAAATATACTGCAAGCCCATCCATAGGATATTCAAGGAAAAATTTTCCTGTGCCCCTCAAAATAAAACAACATCTAATTCTCTCAGTTTAAAAGTATTTTATTCAAAAAACAAAGACATTGAATCTACTCACAAAGGTAAAGAAAGCCAATATTATAAGATGTAACCACTGCTGTAGAGATCAGAACAGCCTTGGGTATAGTCATACAAGAAAGTCACTGCACATTTGTATCATTCATAATCTATTGTATCATTTATTGAAATACTTATTGATCATGGGCTGCACACAATTTCCTGTTTATTTAATATGCACAAAATTTTGTAGCAGGCCAGATGTGGCCGCTAGCTATAGTTTGGAGAGATAGTATAGATTATACAGTTAAAATATGGTGCCAAGCCTTTCGACACAGGAAGGATCAGTCTTCAGAGCATATGATTCTGGAACAGTATAGCTGACAATGCAAGCAAGGAGTTAAGTTTACCATAAGGAAGTGTAGTATTAAGGTTACAGGGTGGGATGGTCTTGTGTTTAGTGGAAGGGTTAGGTGTAGAGTTTCTGGGAAGGTTAATGTTAAGGCCGTGGTTACAGTTATGTAGCACCCTGGTGCTTAGACAGGGTTGCTAACAAATTTAGTTTGTCACGTAGTAATTGTCCTGGCTGATTGATAGAAGATCCACTAAATTTTGGAATTGCTTCAGTTTTTCTCTTCTTCTTTCCCAGGGACACCTGGCTGCTAGGCTGCCTGAGTCCTATCCAAGAGCAGGAGAAACAGTGTAGGGTTGGGACCGCAGAGTTGGAGTCCAAACGAGTTGAGAAGTTTCAGCCGGACGGGGAACCAGTTGTGGTCGGAGGTAGAAAGGAAGCTGTCGCCAATAAGGGACCATCCATTTTACTACCGGAGACTACTGCGAGTAAGCTGAAGCAAGTACCAGAGCAGTCTCCTCACCAGCAGGGGAATGTGAAGAAGTGGGAAAGCATCAGCAAGTGCCAAGCTAGGGACCCAGCAGGATAGCGGGGGTGACGCTTGAGGAGTATACAGCGGGATAGCTGTGGAAGAACTCAGGGGATCCAGTGATGACTGGGATCAGGAAGTCTAGCGAGAGACTGGGATCTCAGTGAAGATCTACAGTGGGATACTGTGAGATAAGTAAAGGACTGTTCGGTGTTACTAAGAGTTATGTATTATATAACTACCTTAAATACCAGTGACTGCTGCAAGATTAGTTGCCATAGGAGACAGCGGTCCTACCTATACAGAAGTGTTATCTTGCTGGAGGACTTCCATATGTATAGCCTTCTACCTATAGAAGTCTCAGAGTATCATTGCATCTACTCAAGGGTGTCCTGGCCCTAACCCACTCTCCCACAGTTCTGTTAAGAGACAATACATCTCTTGTTCGCATTCAAAAGTGACTGGTGCCCATCATTTCTTCTTGCATCACACTCACCATGCCTGGTAACCCACTCTACAAGGAAGGATGTCAGCTTTCCCTAACCCTTGAGGTCAACATTGGGCCTCAGGACCTTGCTACAGTTGGGATTAATGTTAGAGGTTAAGGTTACAAAGAGGATTTGTATTAGGCTGCTTTCACACTGGGGCGGTGCGGGGTGGCGACGGTAAAGCAGCGCTATATTTAGCGCTGCTTTACCATCGTTTTACCCGCGGTATGTGGCCGCTAGCGGGGTGGTTTTAGCGGCCGAAAAAGGCCAAAAAAGGGGTAAAAACCTCCGCAAACCGCCGCTGCAGCGGCGCTTTGCGGGCGGTACCCCTGCGGTCTCCCATTGATTTCAATGGGTAGGAGTGGTATAGGAGCGGTGAACACACCGCTCCTTCACCGCTCCAAAGATGCAGCTAGCAGGACTTTTTTTACCGTCCTGCTAGCGCACCGCTCCAGTGTGAAAGCCCTCAGGGCTTTCACACTGGAGACACAGCAACAGCTGTTTCGGGTCGGTTTGCAGGCGCTATTTTTAGCGCAATAGCGCCTGCAAACCACCCCAGTGTGAAAGCAGCCTTAGGGTTACTGGGGAGTTAGTTTTAGAGTTACTAGGAAAGTTAGTGTTGGTTTTGTGGTTACAGTCAGGGGAATAGTTACAAGGATGGTTTGTGTTAGGGTTACTTGAAGAAGTAGAACCAGGGTTGTGAATACAGGGAGGGTAGGTGTTAGAGTTATAGTTACAAGGAGGGTTTGTGTTAGAGTTATTTGGAGAGTTAGTACTAAGACTGCAGTTACAGGGGCAGTACATGTTTGGGTAACAGTTACCAGAAGTGTTTGCGTTAGGGATACTGAGAGGCTTAATGCTAGGGTTATAGGTTACAGGAAGGATTATACACGAAAAAGAACTGCTGCTTCATGTGTATAAAGATAAGGCTGATTGGAGTATCTTTCAGAGTGCTAGCCCTGGCCCACTCCATGGGAAACTTGGAAAGAAGAAAGAAATGGCTGCACATCCAGAACTTCTGATTGAATTTTATTTTGTTTCACAAAGATAACACCAGACACCAAACTGTGGTCACATAGACACGTTTCACACATACATCTTGTGCTTAATCAGTGTAATGACTGAGACAACCGATAGATCTTAAATAGACCGCCCCAATAGCTACAGGTGTTCTGGGGATGGTGATACTCAGTGATGAGAACACAGATCGATCAATCACCAAACCTCAGCCCCAAAGAGCATGCGGCTAGAAACTTGAGTAAAAGCTCAAACTGAAGGTTCATGCTCCCATGCATACCAAAAGGTCCTGCATACACATAGGAACATGGACCAATAGTCGCATATAAACATTTATAGATAATACCGTAAACCAATAACCAATAAAAACCTAGCCAACCTTTACATGGGTTGATGGAAGTGCTCCCACATCTTTGGGGGTGGAAATCTCTATAGAGCTAAAATTGTCGTTTACCTAAGATTCATTGATGACCTCTTGCTGGTTGTATGTGGGGGAGTGGATTAAGCACAAGATGTATGTGTGAAACGCGTCAACGTGACCACAGTTTGGTGTCTTTGGTGTTATCTTTGTGAACCAAAATAAAAGGCAATCGGAAGTTCTAGATGTGCAGCCATTTCTTTCTTCTTTACAGGGAGGGTAAGTGTAAAGCCCCATACACACGCTCGGATTATCCGAGGACCAGGTCCGTCGGATCATGTCCATCGTACTTTGTCCGATGTTGGTTTTGCGTACACACGGTCGGACAAAGTTGTCGGAAAATCCGATCATTCTGAACGTGGTGACGTTTGTTGCCTACGACGGGACTATGTAGAGGCTAGTAGCCAATAGCTTTGGTCTTGTAATGTGATCTGAGCATGCGTAGCACTTTGTCGGTCGGAATTCGCTACACACGTGTGATCGGACTTTGTTGTCAAAAAATCTATCCAGCAGGAGATAGGACTTTGTCCGTCGGACAATCCGATGGAAACTGTCCGATGGTGCCTACACACATTGTCTGATAGGACAGAATCCATTGGAAAATCCGACCGTGTGTATGGGGCTTAAGGGTTATGATTACAAGGAATATTTATATTGTGGTTTTAGGGACAGATAGGTTTAGGGTTTATGAGAGGATTAAGGCTCTATTCACACCACTACGCTTTTTCATGTTTTTCGCAGCAATGCAGGACATTTATTTTAACATGGGTTCCTATGGAACACGTTCATATCAATGCATTTTTGTACATCTGTGTTTTTGGAAAGGGTCATTGACTTTTTTAAATGCAAAATGCTGCATTTTTTATATTTATTTGGTTCAATAGGCTTTAATAAAGAAGCTGCAGAAAAGCATGAAGTGCGTTTTAACATAAATAAAGGGAAAATGCAAATCATGGTAAAATCACTGTTGAAAACCCCACAGCAAAAAGCACTGCAGAAACACTCAAAAGCAACATGCATAGATGGAAATCAAGCCTAAATTTAGGGCTGTGGTTTTAGGAAGGGCTAGTGTTAGGTTTATTGTTACAGTGGGAACATAGATGTATGCAGACTATTGAATTAGGGTGTGCACCCCAAAGCTCCAACACATATGCGTGTGTGACATATTTACTGGCCTCTTCTCTGCTAGCCATCCGGAATCAATGGGGGGGGTGGAAGCACACAGGGGGGCCTGGGACTGCAGGCAGCAGAAAGAAGAGGAACAGGGACAGGAGGGGTGTCATATTGGTCATTGGTACCGGTCCCCTGTATTTAACTCCTGTGGTAGCTGAATGACAGCGAGAGGGAGAGGAGGAGAAGCCTACTTTCAGCTTCTGTAGGAGGAAAATACAGATTGGTTCCACTAAATTACACCCCATGGCCTCTCCTGTCCAGGTTCTGGGGGCCGACAAGGAAGAATCACGGTTTTACCTGTCTGTTTTGCTTGCATCTATTTAGTAAGGTTTCTTTGCGGTATAAGCAAGGAAGCTCAGACCTGTGCAGTGTATAAATGTGCTTTTACTATACAAAAATGCTGTACATACAAAACTATTACAGAATTAGGAATACAATACAAGACTGACAGCTATAACAAGCAAGATGTCTAGCAAATAACAGTAAAAATATGCTTAAAAGTTACTTAACTCAGGTTAGAATGGGTTCATGATCTGCATAGCAATGAAGACCCAAGCTTCTATAAGCTGTTGCTGGAGATCAGGTGAAAGTGTCTTCAGGTTCTTGGCTGGAACAGACTTTCTACCTTCTATGGTGTTAATGCATTATGGAGACCTTTTATATGTCAGGTTGTCAAGCTTTTGTCGACAACGGTTACAAACTTGTTTACCTTAACAGACTGCTCCAACTGTAGTTTTCGATTAGAAAGGTATTCCTAGATTCTACCTCAAGATAGCACTCTAGTATCACCCATGCCATATGTAGCACTGACCCCCGAAGGAGCTGCTGGTTTGATTTTGGGCCTGCACTCTACCAATAAACCCCACTAACTTGGCTCAATCCCCTTGGCACAGCTGTGGTGCAATGCAATACAATTCAATATAATATAATGTAAGGTACCTGTATTGTAACCTCAGGATCCACTGGCTCCACCTGCTGGGGAAAAACAGTACGCCACACAACTGGATACTTAACCAAAAATATTTTACTGTCAAAATATTCAAAGAGGTGATTACAGTAATTGTGCTATCATCCCAACATAGGACGACAGTACAATGGATTTCAATATAAACCATTTCAAACAATATATATATGTATATACCCGGGAGCTCCCCCTACTTTTGAAGCTATGCATGAGATCTCACTTAAAGTACTTAGTCTTTGGTCTTCTTGTCTTCGCTAGCTAAAGTAATTCCTTGTGATTTGTAATCCACAGGTTAAAGTAAGTTAAGTTGAGGTAAAGGTGCTCCTGGTGTAACTTCAGTAATTATATTACAAAGCTTGGGATGTCAGTGTAGGTAGGCCTCAAGCCTGCTCAGTGTCAGTTGCTCTGCTCCTCCTCCATGGAACTATAAATCCCAGTGAGGCCTATGTATGAGTCTAACTGTGTGTAAAAGTTAACAAACTGTGGGCCGTGACCCACTCACCAACTGGATCAGAGCTCCGTGTAGTAGCTTTGGTCCGGTGACTGCAGCTTGATTCTCCATCAGCTGGTCCCGTCGCTCCGTTCCGCTCCGCTGGGTGAGCCCGATCCTCAGATGCCCAAACGAGTGTCTCTGGATCTTTCCAATCCGGTCACTGTCTCTCTGGCACCATCAGGTCACTTGCCCAACAAGCGGGATTGCGCTCCGCAATGGCTGTAGGCCGCTTTCTCCGGGAAGCATCCTCACAGATCCTCACAGGCAGGCCATGCGATCCCAAGAGACCCAAAATGGCCGCTCGGGTTTCTTTTATGTCCTACCCAGCATGCACTGCTAGAGAGAGTGTTCGTGGGTAGGTCACTAAGCCTCCTGGGTAAAAGGATCAACCTTCTGATCAAAACAACAGTCACTTCCTGTATTAGTCTTTTGTGCTTTTTTCTAAAGTAATAATCATTAAAGTGCACTATCAGTATTTGGTCGCTAGATGGCGCTGAATACTAAACCAAAGAAAATGTCCATAGACTTTAGATTATAGCATGAAACACACATTAATAAGCGAGGATGTCAGCGCTACACATATGTTATGTATGTCATGTTGTCAATCTATTGTTTACGACAATTACACAACAATAGACTGAACAACAGTCAACTAAAATGCAACAATGGTATCTAAGATTCCATTGTTTGAGGAAAGCCTGTGTAATTGTTACCAAGGCATTTGTTTGAGAAGTATCCACTCAAACACAACCTGATTTCTGTGACAAACTGCTAAACAGATTGTCCCATGTACAGCTATGTCTGATTAAAGAAAAGGTTAGTGTTATTATGACTACAGGAAGCGTTAATTAGAATGATACAGGGAGAGCTAGTGTAATGGTTAAACAGAGGGTCACTGCTATACTTACAGGGAGGGTTGGTTAGAATGATACAGGGTGAGTTAGTTCTATGGTTAAAGAAAAGGTTAGTGTTATTATAACTGCAGGGCTGGTTAGTGCAAGAGATGCTTACTGTGAGGGGGACTTAGAGTAAGGCAAAGCTTTTTGAGTCAGTAATGTATCTTTAAAGCTGACAAAAAAGCTAAGAAGCCTGTAAAAGTCCATACCTATTTTATGGAGGACTGAAAATACACATGCCACAAGCACGCAGTCTCACTGCAAATCCAACAGAGCTGCGATTCTGGGACCAGAAAGAAATGTTTTTTTAATTGCCTAGAGCTTGTCACTTATAACTGAAGTCACATTCTCTATTACTTATTACATGTCACCATCACTCATATATCATGTCTTATCACTTACTGGCTTTCATTTGTTCCTGTTCCTCATAAAATATCTTTCCTCTTAGTTCTTACTGATAATTAGCACAGCGCTTATCACTCATCACATAGAATGTATCATTTGTTAATCACCCCTTTCCCTTTAAGGAAACCTGTCATGAGAGATATACTGGGACGGCAATGGTTGATCTCCTGAAAATGCTACCTGGCTGACCATCTGTCTGCATCGGCTGCTGGCTTGCTTTAGGTTTAAATCTGGTATATTACAGAAGGAGGTCAAAACTGTCAGTCTCCATATTTATTTGTTTATTTATTTTTTTATTTTATTTTTATTTTTTTATCATTCATTACTGACATGTTATTGAACAATGTTAATATGTAAAATGGTGTTCTAAAATAGACACAAGAATCAATTCCTGTGTCTATTTTTTAATTTAAAAAGTAAAGTAACTACATAAATCATCTGCAGCGTGACAGTACCGAATAAAATGATACCGCTCAAATGCCCCAATCTGTTATCCCAGCCGACTGGCCACAATGTTTGAAGGTGCTGGTAAGGGGTTGAATACTGGCTCATCAGAACCATCAATGACTACAACAAAATGGTACTTGTCTGCACACTGCCTCGGCATACAGTGAGCTCTTCTTTTTAAAAAATGGCTTCAGCTTGCTCTCCTACCCATGGAAGAACCTCCTAAGGGGAGCTCACTAAATGCAGATGTGTGCCATGTTGTTGTAGTCCCTCCTTGTTGTAGTACCTCCACCTTAACACTAACACACTTCATAATCCCAACACTAGCAGTTAACCTACCTGTAGCCCCAGCCCTAGCACTCTCTCTCCCTGTAATTGTGTCCATAACATTAACCCTTCTTATAACCCCTGTAAACTGGCAGGCTCACCGCTAGTCTTCGGTCCCATACAGGGGTTAGGCTCCTCAAAATTAAGAGTGCAAACAGGCCACACAGGGGGTTAGCAGCCCGTATCTCAGTTTGTTTGAGAGCTCACACTTGTTGCACAGCTTGTGAGCCTCTCTCTCTCTTCCACTCACTTCCTTGACACAGGTGCTGGTTTCCCTTCTGCTGCCTTTCAAGCCTCCCTCACCTGGGACGTAACCCCTTCGGGACCAAGTCCTGGTAGTCAGGGTTTGAAGGCTTTCACCCAAGTCTCTTTAAGCCTTCGAAATCCCAGGTCTCTAATATAAATTTAGCAATCCAGAGAGTCCTGAAAGTCAGTCCTCTCCAGCCAAACATAACCCGGGACACCTCACCCTGCATGGGTGGGAACCCCTGAGTACCACAAATGCTCTGCAACTGTCCCCCTTAAAGGGAACACGACTCAAATATCGGGGGAATGTACCTGCCATCCAGAACACATTCCCGGTGTTCTGTACACCCCAAACCTAAAAACAAATCCTCCCTGTAACCCTAGCACAAACTCTCACCATAACACCAAGCCCACAAGTAACCCTCCCTGAAAAATTATCCCTCACTGCAATCCCAACCCTAACACAAATGCGGCGTACACACGGTCGGAATTTCAGATGGAAACAGTCCGATGGGAGCTTTTCATCGGATTTTCCGACCGTGTGTATGCCCAACGGTCTTTTTCTGTCGGAATTTCCGCCGGACTTTGAATTGAGAACCTGTTCTCAATTTTTCCGACGGAAAACCTTTCTATCGGATTTTCCGATCGTGTGTATGCAATTCCAATACGCAAAATTCCGACGCATGCTAGGAAACAATTCGACGCATGCTCGGAAGCATTAAACTTCCCTTTTATAGTGCTGTCGAACGTGTTTTATGCCGCTGTGTTATTGACCGTCGGAATTTGGTGTGATCGTGTGTAGGCAACACATCTTGAGCGGCATAACCCTTCTTGTAACATAAAGGATCAACCTTTGGGAACATGTTACATGTTCAACCTGTTTTTAGGGTGGAAAGTGTAACATGTTCCTAATGCTACAGCCGCTGCCCAATCCCCCCTCCCAGTGACACAGTGACAGCAGTACATGAATTACCTGGCGCTGTAAATCACGTGGTAGTTCATTCATTCTTCCTGTTCTGTGTATCTGCTTGCCCACATGAGATATGTAAATCACCTGTCACTCACAGCAAGGGGGCGTTTTTGACAAAGTTTTCAAGACTTTGTCAAGATTTCTCTAACTGAACAATAAAAGAGGATTGCTCAGGCCTCGAGTAAATCTGTGTGGCAAGACTGGGCTCAAATGAAAGGAAATTGTATTCTCTACATTATGACATTATGGGTTTACATCCACTTTAATCTCCCTGTAACCCAATACAACCCTCCCTAGAACACCAACCCTTCGGGATTCTCCTTACCAAGGACACGGCCTTCCTAAGGTTAGATTTGGGGTTACAGAAAAGTTTATTGTTGGGGTTACAGGGACTGTTAGTGTTAGGACTGGGTTTACAGCAATAGTTTGTTTTGTGTGGGGTTAGGCTGAAGTTGGCACTAGGGCTGGGATTTTTGGGGTTGATGGTTAGAGTTAAAGTCATTGTAAAAGATCCCCTTGTAAAACAACACATTCTGTTTTAAATAGAAATGGAAGGCAAAACATTTGTGTATAGATATAAAAAATATTATAAATACCCTTTTCCCCCTTTTTTATAATTTATAATATTTTTACATTCCCTCCATTCTCTGCTGCATAAGAGCTGCGGGGGGGGGGGGGGAGCAGAAGCAGCAGTACACTGAGCTTCCCAGTGGATAGCTGTGCAGGGGGGGGGGCATGTCAGGGCAAGTCTGATAATTGGAGGAGAGCAATCTTAGTTCCCAGCATTGCTAGAGAACTGACCATGTTGTACTCCCCTGCTTAGTGTGGTCAGTTTTTAATAGGAAAGCAGAGGGACTGACAGGAACACCAGGGATCTCACACAAAGGAACAATACAAAGAGAACAGGAGACTTTTTCATACAAGTACATGGTACAGCAGCCACATATCAAGAATATGAAATGTTGGGGGTAACAAACGCTCTAAAGTTGAGTAACAGGGATTGTTAATACTGGGATTACAGGGAGGGGTAGTGCTAGGATTGGGCTAACAGGAAAAGTCAGTGTTATGCCACGTACACACGATCGGAAATCCCGCCAGAAAAAGTCTGATGAGAGCTTTTGGTCAGATAATGCCAAGTGTGTATGCTCCATCAGACTTTTGCTGGTGGAATTCCCACCAGCAAAAGATTGAGAGCAGTTCTTATCCGAAAATGCGTTCGTCTGTAGCAATTCCGACGTGCAAATTTCCTACGCATGCTCAGAAACAATTTGACACATGCTCGGAAGCATTGAACTTAATTTTCTCGGCTCGTTGTAGTGTTGTACGTCACCGCATTCTTGACGGTCGAAAGTTCAGAGAACTTGTGTGACCGTGTGTATGCAAGCCAAGCTTGAGTGGAATTCCGTCCGAAAAACCATCCAAGATTTTTCTGACGGAAAATACGCTCGTGTGTACGGGGCATTTGAGATGGGATGGTTACATTTGATATTACAAGGAGGGTTAGTGTTATGCCGCGTACACACGGCCGGAATTTTCAGCAGAAAAAGTCAGATGGGAGCTTTTCATCAGACATTCCGACTGTGTGTGTGCCCCATTGGACTTTTTCTGCTAGTATTTCCGACAGACTTAGATATAGAACATGTTCTAAATCTTTCCGTCAGAAATGCAGACGGAGCTTAGTCCGTTGGCAAGTCCGACCGTATGTATGGGGCATTAGGGTTAGAGAAAGGGATTTTGTGTGCCAAAACAACCAGCACTGAGCTCTGAATGCTGAAAGCTAATGCATGGTGATTTTCCTGACAAGCGCTACACTGGTAATAATTGTGGCTGAGCAGATTAACATTTTTGACTGTACTTTTACCTACTTACATTAGCCCAGGTAATTGCAATGGAATTAAACAGAGGAGGGCTTTTTATTGGGAGGTATGGTGTGATGTTAGAAGGGTTCCATTGAATCAAGTATGTTGCAGCTGCTTTAATTTGTTGGCATTCTGACACAAGTCACACAGTGTATTTTAATATCTTCCATTCCAGGAATAGTTTATCAGATTAAGCACATTTTGTGAACCACTGATGCAAATAAATAACAAAAAAAAAAAAATTTAAAGCACACAATTTCTTGGGCTGTTATGCTGATTCGACATATAAATTTGCCACGCAAGCACTTTGTCCCTTTCCTTTACTTAAAACTTCATTTGATCCTTTGCTTAGACCATCATCAACCCGCTCAACTGGCAGAAAGCTGGCAGTTACGATTTTAAACAGTTTCAAATTTGACATTGAAAATGGATGTTTCTGTACAAACTGAAGGATCATTATTCAGCCTAGTTTTCTGCTCCCACACAAGGCAGTGATTTAACACATTTTTATAGGTGTTAGACTGTACATTGTGCTGCTGGAGATGTTTGGAGAATTGATGTTGACACCTTGTGATGATCTAGGACCATTTCCCATATGAATAATGAGTGGGAAAAAAGAAAGAAAGTCAGATTTATTATAACTACTCTTTTTTTCGTAAAATAAAGATGTAGGAAGATGTATTACTTAAAGTGAAACTCATCTACCACCTATATGGCAACCATTGTAGCATATCATTGCAGATTCCAACCTCCTTCGGCAACAATAGCTGGGCTGGGGACTGGCTAAGTCCAGATCCCATTAATACAAAATGGAGAAGCCCGACTCCGAAACCTTTAACCTTTTGTTAAGGCATACAGTGTTCAAATCTAGTGCAACTGGTGAGATATCTGCCTCCAGTCAGGGTTAATTATGAAAAATACAGCATCCCAACATTCTTTATAACAGTGGTTCTCATCCCTGTCCTCAAGTATCTCCAACATGCCTGTTATGGGAATTTCTCTTAGATAAAATAGCTGTTCAAAATACCAAGCCATTGACTATGATTTAACCACTTCAATACAGGGCATTTTCACCCCCTTACTGCCCAGGCCAATTTTCAGTTTTCAGCACTGTCGCAATTTGAATGACAATTGAACGGTCATGCAACACTGTACCAATATGAAATTTTGATAATTTTTTCCCCCACAAATAGAGCTTTCTTTTAGTGGTATTTGATCATCTCTGCAGTTTTTATTTTTTGCGCAATAAACAAAAGAAGAGCGACAAGTTTGAAAAAAAACACAATATTTTTTACTTTTTGCTATAATAAATATCCCAATTAAAAAAAAAAAATTTCCTCAGTTAAGGCTAGGAATATGTATTCGTCTACATATTTTTGGTAAAAAAAAAAAATTGCAATAAGCGTATATTGATTGGTTTGCGCAGAAGTTATAGTGTCTACAATATTGGGGATAGTTGTATGGCATTTCTTTTTTTTTTTTACTATTAATGGCGGTGATCTGTGATTTTTATCGTGACTGTGACATTGCGGCGGACATATCAGACACTTTTGTCACCATTTTGGGACCACTGAAAATTATACAGCGATCAGTGCTATAAAAATGCATTGATTACTGTATAAATGTCACTGGCAGTGAAGGGGTTAACACTAGGGGCGCTCAAGGGGTTAACTGTGTTACCTAGGGTGTGATTCTAACGGTAGGGGGAGGGGACTCACAAGGGGAGGAGACAAATCGGTGTTCCTCTGTACACGGAACACATGATCTGTCTCCTCTCCCCTGACAGGACATGAATCTGTGAGTTTACACCGTCCCGGATCAGTTACTGGGTAATAGTGGGTGCCCGGCGGACATCGCGGCCGCCGGATACACGCATCGGCTCCCGAGTGAATCGGCGGCACTCGTGGCCCCCAGACGGCCGGGAAACCCAAGACGTCATATGATGCCCACCCAGGATGGGAGATCCCTCCTGCGGACATCATTTGACTATGGGCGGGACCTGAATTGATTAAAGACCCTGTGCAAGTTAAAGGAAAACCTGCAAACATGGCCTGTTGGGGGTATTTGAGGACAGGGTTGAGAACCCCTGCTTTATAACAAAAATAATTAATTCAAATTTTACTTTGCTGCTAGTTCAAAAAAGAGCATCTAAAAAAGGTAAGCCGCAATTTTTACTTTTTTTTTTCAGTTTGCTATGTAAATGGAGGGATGTAACAAATAAAAAGTGTGTATTATCCCAATTTGACTCCAAAATTGGAAGAACCTTTAAAAACCACTTCCCGCCCAAAAGACGTCATTTGACGTCCTGGACTTTGAGTGGAGATATTTGAATGATGCATGCAGCTGCAGGAATCATCCAGATATATTTTTCTTTAGCTGGTGATTCCCTGCAAAGTAAAAACCATCCTAGCGGCTGTTTAGCCACTTGATTGCCTTTACAGGCAGCTGGAGGGGACGCTCCCCCTCCCACCATCCTCCGGTACTTCTCCTGATTCGCCGTATGATCGGGTAGCCGGAGAATGCATTTTTAAAAATGTAAAGCACCCCCATTCTCTCGTGCTTGCATGCAGAAGTGAACGCATGCGTAGGTTGCATATGTAAACATGTTCAAACCACACATGTGAGGTATCGGCGCAAACGTTAGAGTGAGAGCAATAATTCTAGTACTAGGCCTTCTCTGTAACTCTAAACTTGCAACCTGTAAACATTTTTAAAGCGTAGCCTATGGAGATTTTTAAGTACCAAAGTTTGGTGCCATTCCACGAGTTTGCGCAATTTTAAAGTGTGACATGTTAGGCACCTAATTACTTGGCGTAACATCATCTTTCACATTGTACAAAAAAATTGGGGTAAATATCTCTTTTTTTTTTTTTTTATTCATGAAAGTGTTTTTTTTTTTCAAAAAAAATTGCGTTTGAAAAATTGTTGCCAAAATGCTGTGTGACATGAAAAATTGCAACAACCGCATTTTATTCCCTAGGGTCTCTGCTAAAAAACATATTTATAATGTTTGGGGGTTCTGAGTAATTTTCTAGCAAAAAAAAAATAAGATGATTTGTACATGTAGGAGAGGAATTCCAGAATTGCCCTGGTATGGAAGTGGTTAACATATTAGGGTCCAGAGGTGATTCCTTATATAAAAATAGAAAAGGGTTTAAATATGTTAGGTACTAGCATTAAAATTTCAGGCATATTGACCATCTAGCATTTTGGGATTTGCCTAGTCCTAGCCTAAGGCCTCAGGACACTGGACGTTTTTAAACCTGCTTTAGGGGCATCTGGGCATTTCTGCCTCTAAAAGCCCTTGCATGTTAGCCTACTGTATGTGTCAATGCACGCATAGGCATTTAGAGGGGTTTAGAGGCAGGGACATTTACAGGCAGAAAAAAAAAACACTGCGAGCGCGTACAGGAGAAGCAGCGTTTTGGCATAAAAAACACTTGACGCATTTAAAGGCATATTTATTACTTTATTATTCTGGCCAATGAAATGCGATAACTTCCAATCGCGTGATGCGCTTAAATGCGTTACATGCATTTACAAGTGTCAAGCACTTTTTCTGCCAAAACATTGCTGCCAGGAAGAAAGGCATCAAGGAGAGATGGCCTAATATCCAGTGTGCATGAGGCCTAAAAGGAGCTGACATGGAGCAAAATGCCTATATGAGAAGCTTCAGGCTGCTTTGGGCAGTAACATTAATGCTAATCTTTGAGTGGTGTTACTACCTTAAAATTAAATGGAGCTCAGGAGTTGACAATGGCAGCTTTCATCAAAGGTTTTCAGACATTTTGCAATGTCATAGATTTCTTCCTAAAGTGAACCTGTGTTTCATCCGTCGAAAGCCTAACCCTCGCATTGTATGTTACCTTTATGATCAGCCTTTCTCAACTTTTTTAACGGGGAGGAATTCTTGAAATAACTTTTTGGTTTCAGGAAACAATGGCTAATAATTATTATACTTACAACTCACAGTTCATTAGGGTGATGGTTAGTGTGAAGTATGCTCCTTATATTTGTGGTCATTGGGAAGAATTCCCCCTAACAGATAGCTAAAAGATCATTGGTG